>CALZFC010000259.1:1710000-1737500 GCA_945643635.1 Allodiplogaster sudhausi | reverse complement strand
TGAGAGCGTGCTAACCTCGTTGACTGTTCCCTGGAACTCTGCTTCAATGTCCCATGCGCACTTCGTCTCGTAGATTCGCTCTTCATTCGCCTCTTCTCTCGTTCTCGTCTCCTCTTCGACCATGTCCGCGCGCACCTGGAAAGATTATATAAATATGTTTTTAAGTATATAAATTTTTTGAATATACATTTTAAATTGCAATTGAATCAAAAACTTCTTCTTCTAAAAAAAAATTAACACTCTGTTTATTTAATACAGAATTTTGCTTCTTCTAAAAACACTTCACGCCTTTGTAATTTAATTTTGGATTTTTTTCCTTGTTCTTTTTTCCCGTTTTTTCCTCGTCTTCTTCTAAAGTCTGGGTTGGAAAGCCGTAGTAATACATAAAATAATGAATAAATAAATAAATAAATAAAAAGATGGGCCCACATTAATGGCCTCGAACATCTTGGCCAGTCCGTCATAAGAGATAGAGATTAGAGAGAGAGGAGAGTGAGAGAGAGTGAGAGAGAGAGAGGAGAGAGGGAGAGAGAGAGAGAGAGGGAGAGAGAGAGAAAGAGAGAGAGAGAGAAAAAAAAAGATGGTCCCACATTAATGGCCTCGAACATCTTGGCCAGCTGCTCGTCTGTCATTTTCTCCACTTCAGCATCGTCATCCTCGCAATCTTCTTCCATTTCTTCGACATCTTCATCATCGCCCCAGATTTCGTCGCTGCAATGAAAAATATATATTTATAGTATTTTTTTAAATTCTTATTATTAGGCTATTTACATATATTTACAAAAATCTGTTAATTAATAGCTGACAGTATTGAAATGAGCTTTCGCTCCAAAACTTTTCAATGTTGTCGAAACCCGTAGAATAAAGCATGTTTTCCATTAAAAAAATGCTGTAAATAGGTGAATTGCCTTTTTTTTTTTAAACATTTTTCCATTCCAATTTTTTGAGATGCTCTCTGGCAAGAGTGATCGATACCTATGACTGATTGCAGAAAATTCATCAGAAGAACGTCTACTTTACAAATTCTCCTTCTAAAATGTAAATTCAAATTTCCCACCTCTTTCAAATCTCATGACCAACAATTCAAAATTCAAATCTCCCGCCAACTCCGCGCCACAACTTACGCATCTCTCATCTCTTCATCCATATCCGATTCGTCGTCGTTGTGTCTCGTCCGTCTCCTGCCCGCACGCTCTCTCTTCTCCCCTCTTTTCCTTTCATTCTGCTCCTTCTTCGTCTCCTTCTTCTTCTTGCCGTTGCTCTTTCCGGAGGATGCCGTCTTCTCGTCTTCTTTCTTAACAATTTTTTTTAATATATATATATTTTTTTTTCTAATTAGAAGAAGAAATGGGAATCATTTTGACCGTATTAATTTTTTTCTTTTTTTTTTTTGCAATCTGAAGATATTTTTTCCGAAATTTTTTTTACTTAAAAATAAAATCTCACCTTTTTCGACATGTCAAAGTTGCCCATGCCCGAGAAGGCATTCGAGGAAGAGGGAACTTCGTTCGGATCCGAGCCAATCAACTGAAAATACCGAGAATTCTTCGTTTATTTTGTCATTTAAGTATATGATGTGATAAATTCTGTAAGTAGTCATGAAATATTAAAATACATATTTATTAAGAAAAGGATATTCTTGCAGTTTACATCATTAGACTTTTTTGTCTGATTTATAAGGTCCTAAAAGAAACGTGAAATTTTTTTTACTGACATTCGTGTAGTCCTTGTCCAATAACCAGCACACAATCTCCTCGTCGCTCTAAAACAATGTCAAAATAAGTACAAAGTACAGTTGTTCAGATCTGTAAGTTTTTTTTGTATATTTCTGAGCAAATTTTTCTTTCAAAGTTTTCCGCCATCCCGCATCAAGTAAAACTCGTTAAAGGCACCCAATAGCTCATGGTCAGACCGAAATAGGATTTTCCTTCGTATCCTTCAATTTCGGTGTACGCTACGGCAACCGCTAACTTCTTTTTTATTATACCGTAACCCGAACCCCTTTCATGCTACAGTAACTCCCAAACTCGTTTAACGCTTCGGTAACCCATCCCTAACCTATAGTTACCGTAACCCATCCCAAACCCATAGTTACCGTAACCATCCCAAACCCATAGTTACCGTAACCATCCCAAACCCATAGTTACCGTAACCATCCCAAACCCATAGTTACCGTAACCCATCCCAAACCCATAGTTACGGTAACCCATTAGCCCTCTCTAACCGAGAGCGGATGTCCCTTGGTGTCGCGGAGTCGGCCGACGAACGAGCGCAACTGCATGGCGTGGTTCGTGTCCATGACCTGCCGGATGAAGCTCGAGCTGGGCACTTCTCCATTCAATCCGCATCGCAACGCCCTCGCCGACTTGCCAAGTGCCTTCGCCGTCGCTTCTTTCACTCTAGAAAGGAGCGGGCGAGGATGGCGCATTGGTTAACGTGTGTGTGCGATCAGAAATGGGTCTTTGGTTCGAAGCCCTACAGCCACTTTTTCTTTGAAAATCCTGGATCACATATTTTTCTTTTTGTTGAAAGTTCCCAATAATTTTTTTCGTAAAAAATTAATATTTTTTTCAAATTCTGATTTCAATTAAACTATTAAAATGCTAAAATAAAATAAATAGACAATGAATAATACCTCCGAGCCTTGCCGAGGTCAGCGCCTGAATTGGCCAGGTGAACTTCGCCACGGCGTCTGCGAGCATCAAACTCCACGAGGGCATCTCGTCGAACAACATTGGCGCTAAAATGGATATAATATTATTTATAATAATTGTATAAGCATTAATTCTAAATTTTGCAAGCATTCATTCTTCAGAATAAATTTTCCTATTTTCTTCTTCTAAATTTACATTTTCATTCATTAACACCGTAACTCTAAATATTTTTTGGTGCAAATTATCTTGCTTTGTTTAGATATACCTTGAAGGTATTAGTTTTTCCCATACAAATATTTATAGCCACAATATATAAATATTGACTCCAGTTAATGCGAGTCAATTAATTTAATTAATGACCAACCCCTTGAGTCTCTCGCTCTCGCATCGCGAGCCGAGTCTCACCACGAGTGGGAAGTAGTCCTGGCTGCCGTAGCTGCTCTCGCAGCGCGTCAGAATCTTCTCGAGGAACTGGTCGAGAGCCTGCATGCAAAGAGTTTTTTTTTTGTAATTTTAATTGATTACAGCTTTTTTACTACTTCATGGATTAAGGAGTAACATTTAGATTTTAATTCTATTACACCCAGTAGACATAGAAGAGTGAGAGAGAGAGAGAGAGAGAGAGAAAGGGGTAGAGAGAGAGAGAGAGATACTAAGATTGAGCGATAGAATTCGATGTATTTAGTAATTAATTAATATTTTTTTATTTTATTGTATTTTATTTACTATAACTTACAATTAACTGCTTTCTTCCTAACCTGATTGGTGTACGTGACGATCAAGATGGGCTTCGTGATTCGCCAGCGCGTGCGATTCTCGAGAATCGTCATGATGGTCTCGACGCCGATGTGTGTCTTGCCTATATTTCTTTTATTTTTTTTTTTAAAATTAATTTACGAAATTATTTTACTACACTTTTCCCCGCCTACCGTATTATTGGCATACCTTCATTTATTAATTAATAAATTTTTATTATATATTTTTTATGGTAAAAAGCCATTAACTCACTAAATAAATAAGAAAGAAAAGTAAAAAAAAATCCCGGTCCCGCGTGGAAGTTTCAAAAAGTACCGTACCCGTGCCGGGTGGACCCTGGATCATGGCGATCTCGCTTTTGAGCGCTGTGCACATGGCCCTCTTCTGGCTTTCGTCCAGGAAGTCGGGCGCGAAGGATTCCTCGAGATGGTCCACGCGGTATTCGTCGCCGCGGATCGACAGCTTGGACAACACTGCAAAGGGAAGATTAATGAAAGAGAGAGAGAAGAGAGACAGAGAGAGAGAGAGAGAGGAGCGTCTGTGTGAGAGAGAGAGAGAGAGTGAGAGTGAAAGTGAGAGAGGGAGAGAGAGATGATGATGAGAGATCAAAACATACTTGACGGAGAAGGGTGCATGTAGTCGAAACGGTTTCCCGTGTCCTGCTCCTCCTCTGTCCAGTAGCCTGCACGAGTAAACATTCAAACTTGATGATAATTCTTTATGCTTACACTTTACTTTCTATTGAACAGAGTTTTTTTTAAATTATATCATAGTTTTTTTGTTAATTGATAAATATTTTGTTAATTAATAAAACAAATTAAATCGATATAATTCCTCACCACTTTTGTCTCCTTCGCTCTGGCGCTTTCGCTCGTCCTCGCGCTGCTTCTTGCATTTGTCATCGTACGATTTCTAGGAGCAAAAAAAAGTTTTTTTTAGGACGATGACAAGTGGTGAATTTATAAATAGTATAAAAAAATAAGAAGGCAGCCGGAAAAAAAACCTTTCAATGTCCACTTCAACAAACCATTACCGTTTAGAATATCTAGACTTCAACAAACCCCTTACCTTAAAACAATATGAAAAAAGCAGGTCCGAAATGGAGCACACACCGTCTAGTTTTTGGCACTTAATCAGGCACTAGCCCGCACATTTTTGATTAGAAAAAAGAACTCGTTTCTACATTTACCTGCCTTTCACTCGGCGCACAAATACCCCCCAACCACAGCCTTTTGGGGAACCCTCGGACCACCCTTTTTCAAGACCCTAGAATATCCATAGAAATAAAAAAAGACCCTGGCCTCCTTCTGCTCCACTTCTGCGCGCTGTTGTTCCGTAGTCATCGCCCTCATGAATGACGGCTGCCAGATGTCTGTCTTGCCGTCTACGAGATAACGCTCGAACGGAATCGGGTGCGATCGATTCATCTTCTGCAAATAATTTTTTATTTATTTTTCCAGTATCAAAATTTCAAAAAAAAAATGTTGGTACCAATTTTTTTTTTACATTTTTGCTTTTTTAATTTCCCTGAATATAAAATAAATAAATGAATAAAAAATTTTCATTTTGCACTGTTTTATTTATTTGTTGTTTTCACAGACTAGTTTTTCTTTACAAAAATTTTTTAAATGAATTTTTTTTTTCGTATTTTGCATCGCATAATTAAAATAGTTACATCATTTATTTACTTAAAACATTTTTTATTCGTTAGGAATTTGCATGGCAAAAGAAAAATACATCTTTTCTAAATTAAAAAAAAAATATATTTTTTTTTAATAAAATAAAATAATCCCCACCTTCATCGTCTTGAGGACATGATGGTAGGCTTCAAAGTAGGAAGAGGGCTCCGCCAGGAAGTACTTCCCTTCTAGCACCGGTCGCCCACGGAGAGGGCCATCCCCCTTTCGAAGAAAAATAAATAAAATTAATCTCATAATTTTCTTTTGATTTTTACAAAAAAATTTACAATTTAATTCGCTAGATAAGTGTTTTTTTCCGCCTTATTAAGGAATCCACCAAAGATAACAAAAGATACTGGCAACTTCTTTATACCTAATAAAAACTACTAATAACCGACTATACACCATCATGTTATGAATGCCGTAAATAAACGGAAATGAAAATACCGTTGCTTCTCCTTGCTTCACCACCTCAGTATCTTCCAGGCTCTCGTCAAAGAAGTGGACGCCGAGCTTTCCAAACTTCTCCTGAAACAGAAAGGATAGCTTTCATCCTATTTTCCGGGATTTTCTTTTTTGCTTTTCTTATTTTTTAATAGATTATTATATTAGTAGATATATGGAAAATCACCGCCTAACAAGAAGAATGATTCGAAGAGGCTCTCAATAGAAAACTTTCTTCAGTTTGCTATCCAAAAGCTTCTACATATCTACTGTTTTAATATTATCTATGCATGCAATGTAGATTGTTTTATTGTATATTCTTACTATTTAGTAATTCTACAGTACCAGCATGACGTCGATCCTCTCGACGATGAGTGCAATCTTGAAGTCCTTCTGGAAGTTGTCAATCGACAGCACGATGACTTGTCCAAAGCGGAGCTGCTTGCCGAGGTCGATAGTGTGCAGTTCTTCTGTCTGGAAATCACATCATTCATAATGATCCTTTTTAAAACTACCATCAGTGCTGAAATAGGTCTGACTCATGACAGCGTTGTAACCCCCCCCCCCCCCGAGCCGAAGGCCCGGAATCCTCTCTTTATCGTGCATCTTTCACTTTGTAACCCCCCGGGCAGGCCATTTGGCCGTCTGTAACCCCCCGGCATAAGTCAAGAGGCAGGTACTATTTCAGCACTGACTACCATATTTCTTATATACGAACTTTAAAAAAGGATGGAAATGCAACGAAAATGTTTCATTTTATGTATTTTATAAAAATACAAAATAGATTTTACTTCTTTTCATATACATTTCTTTCGGACTGAACATATCATCATCCAAGAGGTTCTCTGCTTACCGAGATTGTCAGGTATCTCATCGTTTCGCCAGTCTGCACACGTACCTGTAATCAAAAATCGCTAAACAATCTGTTTATTTACACAAATTCTGTCACGCCTACTGACATTTTATTAATTTATTTAAAAAATTCACTAAATTTAATTTAAAAAATCCACTAAATAGAATAAAGCAAATTTCACTAAATTTAATGAAAAAAATTCACTACATTTAATTTTAAAAAATTTCGGCTCGCACGCAAATCTCCCCCCCCCCCACTTTATTACCTGCGCTCCTCCAATAGCGACCTTCTGGAGTACTATCAGATCGGGACGGTGGTCACCAGGAAGTGACACCTTGGTCTTCGAGCCTGTGGAGCAGATATTAATTAAACTGTGCTATTAATACACTTATCATAATTATGTGCAAAATTGTTTTTAAAATTTTAAATCCAAAATACTAAAAGCCGGCCCACTTCCGATTTTTAAATTTTAAATCCAAAATACTAAAAGCCGGCCCACTTCCGATTTTTAAATTTAAATCCAAAATACTAAAAGCCGGCCCACTTCCGATCCGCTGGTTCCTGGCCAGTCCGCCCGTCTCGATGTATGCCTTGAGGCCGTCGCGGAGCGGACTGATCATATCCTCGCGGAGCAGGCGGAACTGCACGTCCAAGTAGTGCTCGGCGTCCTCGTACTTCGACGTTCCGTCCACGAGAGCACGGCGGATGTACGGCTTCTCTGTGTAAGGGGACGAGAGAATTGGAGAGAGAGAGTGAATGAAAAGGGGAGGGTGAGAGACAGTCAGAGAGGTTCAGAGACAGAGAGAAAGCGAACGATGAGGAGAGAAGAACGAGAGAGAGGGAGAGAGAGGAAGAGAGAGATAGAGAGAGAGATAGAGAGAGAGAGAGCGACTGATGAGGAGAGAAATGGAGGTCAAAAGAGTGAGAGAACGAGAGAGAGAGAGTGAGAGAGAGAGGAAAAGAGAGAGAGAGAGAGAGAGAAAGTCCCCAAAACTAGCATACTCGGCTTGTAGAGATCCTCGACGACAGGCCGATCTGGCAACGCACGAAAAGAGCACGGCGGTTCCGTCTCTTCTGATTCCTGAAATTGTGTGAGGAAAGGCTTGCTTAAATGCCAATCTAACAACGAATACATTTATTTTTTTTATTTTCTTAATTTACTTTTTTTTAAAAATTCTCCATATAGCTAATCCATTTATTACTTACATTTTGGAATAAAGACACTGGGCAAGAATTGTAATCGTCTGAACAGAAATTCATTATCTTTCCTGCTCCCTCCCATTCTCCCCTCAAATACTACCTGGAAGAGCTGCTGGTGGTACTCCTTCTCTTCTTTTTTCTTCTGAATCGCAGAGATGCGAGCAGCTTCGCGGGCCTGAGAGCGAGATAATTAACATTTTCATATGTGCAAAATCATTGTAAATAGCATATAGATATTTAAGAAAAACATAAACTAGCCAATGTCCCAAAAATACCTATAGGCAGAGCATGAAACTGAACTGTGTTGCCCTGAATATAATTTAATTCCTCTTATAACTATGGAAAATTAATCATTTTTTTTCTATAATCAAATGCTCAACAGATATCAATCTACAACCAAAAAAAAGATCTGGACGGGTGGGCGGAGCTTATTACTCTGGAGGAGGAGCTTATTCCCAAACTGACCTGTGCCTGTCTTGCAACCGCCATCGCCTTCTCGTCTTCTTCCTTCTCCCGTCGTCTCCTCTCCTGGTACTCTCTGTGTCTCCTCTCCTCTTCCTGAAGTCTCGCTCTCTCCATCTCCTCCTCCTCCTGTCGTCTGATCTCTTCTTCTCTTCTCATTCTCTCCTCCTCTTCCTCTCTGCGTCTCTGCTCTCTCCAGTATCTCTCTTCTTCCCCCTCCTTCTCTCGCATCTTTCGTCCATATTCCTCGTCATCGCTGTCTACCTGCTCGCGCCACTAAACGTGAAATATTCTCTTTTTTTCCCAAGCTGTTTACCTCTTCTCTTCTTCTTCAATAGATAAAGTTTCGCTTAATAGAGTATAAGTAATATCAATAATTAATATTTCAATCACTACAGTTTCGAGTTCGTTTTTCTTGGTTTTTTTTTATATATTAATTTAGTAAATTATTTTGTATTTATTTTCATTATTATATACCGTACCTCATTCCAACTGCCGACTCCGTTCCCATTCATATTCCGATGCTGAACTTCCGCGCGGGATGCAGAAGGAGCAGCTTGCTGTGATCGCTCCGACTAAATCAGGATATCAACCCCTAACTTTCAAATGGTGAGCAACACAGGGCTAATAGTCTTCGTAAACATATATTTAATTTTAAAAAAAATCGCTTTTAAAAATCGGAAAAATAAATTTAAAAAAAATATATTTTTTTTTAAATAAAAATAGTCTTTAAAAAATCGGAAATATTAAAAAAAAAGACCTCCAAGTTTACTTACATTATAGATTAGAAAGCAAACAACAAAATATTACAACGAACCGGTTGAATTGAATCAATTCTCGCCGAAAAGCACTCGGTAGGTCGGCTCTGGAAGAAGTGGAATTATATAAAATACTTCTTTTTTATCTTAATTCCTCTCCTTTCCAGGAATACAAATAGAAACATATACAAAGAGAAATATTTAGTTTCTAAAAAGATAAAACAAATATACCGTGATGAGCGACAACTTCTGGACGAATTCAGCCTTTTGCGCCTTTCCGAGATACTGCCAGAATTCATACGGAAGTCCAAGAAGAGTCCTCTCAAATTCGACGTAAACTTCGGCCTGTGAAAAAGAAGCACAATGAAATCTCCTTTATATCAAGAAAGGAATGCTCGGTACCAACTTTGTGTTGCGAGACATTGAAAATAATAAGTTTACAGCTGAACAACAGCTCTATAGTCCCTTCGCAACATAACACTTTGTTGAAGATGACCCGATAATTAAGATATAATCTTCCCTAATGACATACTACCGTACTGTTCCCTGTTGGTTGTCTTCCTTGATGATAGAGTACCCTACCGTAATCTTCAACTGTTCATTGACTACCGTAATCTTCAACTGCAGTGCTGAAATTGGTCTGACAAATGACAGCGCTATAACCCCCCTGGGTCGAAGGTCCGGAATCCTGTATTTCCCGTACTTCTTTCTCTTTGTAACCTCCGGGCAGGTCATTTGGCCGTTTGTAACCTCCCGGCCCAAGTCGAGAGGTTGGCACTATTTCAGCACTGTTCAACTGTTCATTGACCACCGTAACTAACAATGTCCGCGGTGACAGAATCGTAGATGGCAATACTGGAGAAGACTTGAAGGAGAGTTGCAATTGCTCGGCACAGCTCGTGCTGGCTCTTCTCGGCCAGAGCGGAGAACTGCTGCTCAGCGAGCTGACGAACGGTCGAAGTGAAGACGGCAGAGATCAGGCTGGAGAAGGGAGTATGAAAGTAAGCTAAAAAGGAGTTAGAGAACGAGACTGAGAGAAAGAGAGGACAGAGAGAGAGAGAGAGTGAGGAAAGAGAGAGAGAGAGAGAGAGAGAGAGCTCAAACCCGCCAGGAAGCAGATAAAGATGGCTTAGACGAGAGCGAGTGATAGAGAGAAAAAGGGATAGGAAGAGAGAGAGAGACGGGCAAAGAAACTAAGAGAGATGAAGAGAGATGGATAAGACAGAGAGAGAGAGAGAGAGAGAGAGAGAGAGAGAGAAAGAAAGATAGAAAGAGAGAGAGAGAGAGAGAGAGAGAGAGAGAGAACGATAGACTCACCCCGAGTCCCTGGTCGTTCTGATGAGTGCCAGTTTCGTCTCGTCTCTTGGCTCGACATCCACTGCATCTGCGATGAGCTGCAGGAGTGCTTCGTTGTGTGTTCGCTTCGCAAAGAATGGCGGAGTGAAGAGTCGGTCAATGTCCATGTTGAACCACATGTCGTCAGCCTCAAGAATATTGTTAATTAATTAATATATTATTAACAATTTAATGTATTTATTTAATATTATTATTTATTTAATTGATCACAAGAATATTATTAATTAATTAATATATTATTACTTAATTAATTGACCACACAAGAATATTATTTATTAATTACTAACAAATTATGTACCCATAAAGTATTATTATAATTATTTACTTGAACAATAACAACCAAAAAGAAGCAGACCAATCCATCAAGGAGTGCCGTGTCGTGCTCAATCCTCTCAAAGGCATCGATGACATCGTCAGCCGTGAGTACTCGTCTACGGTAGCTCTCCTCTTCTAATCTTCCTCTCTCTTCTCCTCTTCCTCTCTCTGCTTCTCTTCCTCTCTCTTCTCCTCTTCCTCTCTCTCCTCCTCCTGCCATTGGAGTCGCTCTCTCGTCCTCGTCCTCTTCTCCGTCTGGCCTTCTTCCATTCACTCCATTCAGCTGGCCTTCATAAGGAGGCAGGCTACGATCGCTCCATGGATCGTCTGGAAAATGCTTTTTTCCATTAATCCTAAATCATTTATAACATACTCAGGAAAACAATATATATATATATATATATATATATATATATATATATATAACATTCCATTAACGCTAAATCATTTGCGACAAATCTGGAACAAATTAATTTTGTTCAACTATAAACTAACACTAAATTATCAATAACATAATCCAAAATAATATCCAACGCTAAAAAAAAATTCGAGCTTTCCAAATGTAAACTTTTCTGGAATAGAGGTCATCTAGACAACTTGGGTATGTAATTTATCATTTCTAGCATAGCTATTATTTTTTTTAAGACAAATTTTCTTCAAATACTATGGAAAATACCCTCAAAAGCCCACAAATCTGAAGGTAAATTCCATAATATCCACCCCCCCCCCCAATAACTTACTCGAACTCTGGAAAATACCCTCAAAAGTCCACAAATCTAAAGGTAAATTCCATAATGTGCACCCCCCCCCCAATAACTTACTCGAACTCCTTGAAGTGTTAAGGAGTGCCGGCTCCTGCTCGTCGACGTATCTCCTCAGCTGAGGAGGAGTGTGCGCTCTTCCAGTCGCTTCCATGGAGCCAAGGTGCTCGACTGAAATGTCTCGATTTTTTTTTTATAAAACAACATTTTATAAATGAAATATTAAAATTAACAGTAAACATTATTCTTTTACAATACACCTGCTCTAAATGAAAAATGATTAAAAAATTAAGAACCTTACTATCGGTTCCATCATAAAAAGTTCCTTCTTTGAATAGCAACAAAATAATAAGAAGCAAACAAAACATACAAATCTCCCGATCTTCCACAGTTGGCAATGGCGTTCTGAAATATACATTTGTTAATTATTTATTGAACAAGTTTAACTTATTCTCTTTCATTCTTTTCGCATTCTTTCTAGCATCTTTTCAAGAATCCTCTTCTATTTTAATAATAAAAACAGTTTTGGCTTCATGCCAAAAGGAGGGAGGCGTGACTCTGCTGACATGCTTGAAGAAGCCGAGGATGATGGGAGCGGGGGAAGCAGATCACCAGCTGGCACCTCCTCCAGATTCTCCACTGGGTCGACGGCGCAGATCATCTCAGCAAGGTTTGCTGCGTGCTCTCTGATGGCAGAATACTGACGTCCTCCTGGAGAGAGAGAGAGAGAGAGAGAGAGAGAGAGAGAAACAAGGAAGAGAGAGAGAAAGAGAGAGAGAGACATACAACGAAGGAGTGAGAAGTAGATAGATCGAGAGAAATAAAGAAAGAAAGAGTGAAAGACAGCCGGAGAGAAAGAGAGAGAGAGTGATGACAGAAGCAGAGAAAGACACAAAAACCCACTGATGACTGCGAGCATCTCGGAGGCCTGGACGTAGAAGAGGAAGGTGCTCTGCTCAAAGTGTCCAATCATGATGTCGTGAAGGTCTTCTCGGATTACTTAAATGTCACTTTTTATGTAAATACAAACATACTTTCTTTATAACAACAGCGGGGAAAGGGCGGTCCAAACCGGACTAGCCACGCAATTTTTGAGACTAAAAATTCACAATGTCTTTTTCAAAAAAAAAAATACATTTTTGTGCTTACCCACCCTTTCTTCAAGGCCTTCGGAGGTCTTACCCACCCACTATTGTGGGACCCTTTTTCGTGCTTACCCACCCTTTTTTCGAGGCCTTCGGAGGTCTTATACCCACCCCCTTTTACAACAAGTCTCTCCTTCATGAATCGAAGGCCGCGTACTCTGATCATCGATGAGGAAGAGAAGGGCATAGCATGGTCCCTGCTCTGGCGCGGGCACTCGCTCGATCACAGCCGCAACACGCGCGATTGCCTGTGAACAACGAGTACTTCATTATTTTCTTTTTTTCATTCTTAATTAATCAACATATTACTTTATATTTTTTATAAAGGAATGTTAATACTTAAAAAAAATAAATAAAGTAATGTTAATTAATTAACATTAGTTTAAATTTTTTTATATTTTTTTGTAAGACTCAAAATGCTATTTTCTAGACCAGAAAAAGAATGCCTGCACGGGTATTTATTTATCTTTTTTTCCTAATTAATATAAATTCATCTTATTTTATATTTTGTTAGACTAAAAAACACGATTTTCCAGGTTATGAAAAATAAAAGGAAAAAGAATTGTACTAAAACACACGACTGTTTGCTTTATCTACGCCACTACTCTTTAGACTTTTTAATGATATTATTATATTTCTAATTTTTTTTTTAATAATAATGATACTAAACCTATTTACGGATCCAAGCACCAACTTGCTCAATGTCACCATTCTCCACGACGATTGGCTGCACAAAAGGGACTCGCTGAAGGATGACTCCGTTGCGTGAGAGGTGATTCGCAAAGTGGCCAATGTAGTCCCTGGAAGAGCAGAAAGAAGGGGTTTGAAAACGTACCCTTCTATTTTAAGTTCCCACCCGCTTTTTGGACCTTTCTGCAGCCTTACCCCGCACAAACATTGAGATACAAATTTCGTTTTTTCTCCTCCCCACCCTGTTTTCTGGGTACCAAGCCCCCTATCCTACCCAGGGTTAAAAGAACCTTATATTGCGGCTCCAAACCCCCCCCCCCCCCCCCGTTTCCCAAGAAGTCGACAGTCGCATTGATTCATTGCATGCATGCTGATCTACAGTCAAATATATAGAAATTTTCGTCTAGATTTTCCGGCCCGCCCCTAAATTTGGCTTTCGCGCAAACATATCTTCAACACCGTTCAATAGTAGTAACATTCTATTTTTACAATCAATACCCGAGCATGCTTTCAAGAACTCGTGAAAACTATTATTCAGTACTCTAAAAGGAGCGCGCGAGAGTCTACCGTATTCTATATGAAATTTCCAAACGCTCGGCTATCTGGTCAGAAGGATTATGCGTAATCAGGGATGAGCTTTTTGGCTCGTTTAATCGGGCCTGCTTCAAAAAGGAAAGACACTAAACAACAGGAATCTATTTTTTTCATGCAATTTGCATCGCAAAACCAACCGACAACCTTAGCCAGAAAAAAGGAGGACACTATTTCAAATAACTTCTCTATCGTTTTGCTAGTAACATTATACCAAAGAAGTCCTCCTTTACCGGTCAATATATCTTTTTTCGCGATATTTGAAGAAAAAAATCCAGGCAGCAATATCATATGGCCATGACTCCTTAACTCAGTAAAGGCCGGGGTATAAGTTCACTCTCACGAGGAACAACGATACTTCGCTATTAACCCTGCCATTTTTACCATTAGTTCGGCAAAGTAACAAAGCTATTTTAATGAGCATCGCATGCAAGATTTTATGGGGATGTGAGAACGATCAACTATAATCAATTTTCGAATTTCGCTTATTTTCACACAATACAATTAGGAGCCTCATGCGTAATGAAAAAAAATTAATGAAATTCTAACAACAAGTCGAAAGCTAAAAACGTATATTGCAGAAGTCAATTGGGAACAAACCGCCTGTTCGAATTTGAGAATGAAAAAACAAGTTTTTTTTTCCAAATTCCGAAATTCGTTGCAAGAACGAACCTAGGCTGGCTGGAAGATTCGAATGAGATACATACATTATCGATAGATACATATGTATTATAAACTAGTGATAAGCTAACAAAATATTTTTAATGAAATTCATTCATTTTGGCTTCCATTGCACTTCGACCCGTGCTTTCTCATGCAGTTTCTGTCGGTCTCTCCGGATGCCTTGAAGACTCCATTTCATACATAAAGTCAATTTACTAATCTCCAGTAATCAAAGAGTAACGAGAAACTAATTCTAAAATACGTAACGCTCGTAAAAAACCAGTCGAAACTGCGAAGAAAAAAAAGAAAGAAATTTGATCAACGATTTCATTGTAGATCACCACATAATCAATCTCAGAACAATTATTTAAAGCAATTCTTTTATAATTTCGTAACATATTTTCTAACATGCGAAATACTTTTGTTTTTATCCTTTTAGAAAGCCACTCTTATCACACAGCAGACTTGACTTCGAGTACTTACCTTTATGAAGGGATTAAGCACCAAACCGCCGGTTTTTCATTAGTCATTCAAATTGAAAAAAATTATTGCTTTTAAGTTTTTATCATTTATATCAATTTTTAACGAAATATTGTATTTTTAACGCTTTAGAACATATTTTAAAAATTTTAATAACAAAATAATTATTTAAAAATAATTTTTAACATTTTTTTTAAACCTTGCTAAGGGTCCGTTGCTAACTTCATTTTTTTAAAACCTTGCTAAGGGTCCGTTGCTAACTACTTTAATGCCCGTATATGTACATGTATGTGTATCTAGTTTTTGAAACGAATTACATACTCTTTTGTCATGACCAGGTTGTTCTCCTTCCTTCCGGCATTCCTTGATATTACGATGATATCGAGCGTTTCCAAACAAGCCAATTTCCGCAATGCTAGTTGTAAAAAATAAACAAGAAGCATTTCGCCTCGGTCATATTTCGATTGAAATTCTCCCTTTCCTTTAGCTATTGGTTAAAGAAGCTAAAATAATCTGAAAATAATAGAAAACATATTTTAAAAAAGTGTATCGCTAATTTATCTCATTGGACTGAAACCCGAGAAATCAATGAAATGTAATGTGCTGCTATAGATAAAAGTATCATTAGACGACTAATAAATACTCTTTTTATTAAGTGTTGTGTGGCACTATCACTAGCTGGCTTATCAAGGAAAATGAGCAGGCCGGGCGGAGCATCTGATTCGTATTGGAAAGCGTGCTGCACAAGGAGTGCACCCAGTCCGCCTCCACCCGCTTCCTTGGAGACGGACAAGAAGGTCCAAAACAAGGCCCGGCCAGGCCGGACTTTGGGCCAGCTCCTTATTTTGGACATCCCGGGGCACAAATGCGTGGTGGGCGTCGAGAACGCGGCCCTCCTTGAATGGCACCTGCCGGTAGTGGAGAGCGAGCCACCGAGTTTGTTGCCAAATTGCATTTCCTTGCGGCAATACTCAATTCATTGCTAATTGTAGATCTCAATCTTTGGTAATTTATTGAAACTCATTAAAATCCGCTCCTTTACGATAAACAGGTCTAGTTAAACCATCCAAGAAATACCGAGCGAATATGGATATTGCTCGAAGGACTCTGTAAAATTTCGTCAACAACTTCACCAGTATGGGCCTTGACTTGGCAACATGAATTTGCAATGTCCGTGACAATTCGCAAGTAAAATTGAAAAATATTTGTCAACCACAAAACATCCACACATTTTCGTTGTTCAAGCAACACTTTGGTCAGGTTTCTAATATCATTTTCAGTTATGCTCACACAATCATCCTAGCCTTTGACCCCTTTAGCACGACTTAACAAATAAAAATATAAAAAAAACCAACATCATTTCGGTCTCGTGTCTCGGAAAGAATGCACTGCCGAAGCGGAGGATGAACCACTGGCGGAGGAGGGCGTTCCTTTGCCTGCTGCCGCGGCTGCTTCCGGAAGACAAGGAAGCGCTCATGGCGCCGGCGCCTAGCAATTCTGGCAGCCGCGTCCAAGGCACTGGCCGCCGCGTCAATCCAGAAAGAGCGCGGTCTGCTTACCCAACGAGGCGACTTCGGTCTAGGCCTGGAATGTCGTGGAAAAGTAGAATTTATATTCATTGGGAGCAAATATTTATTAATTAATAGGAAATAAACAAAGTAAAATCAACAACACGCCACGCCGAGCTGCGCGAGCACAAGTGAAATGACCGACCCGCAACAAGAGAAATCGCGAAAATGCAACCAATCGACCGTTCGGAAATGTCGCCCACACACACAAATTCATACTGTACGCGCACCGAAAAGAAGCGATTGTGTAAACAACAACTTGGGATATTTTTAATGACTTTAGTAATGTTGCTGTTTTCTTACCCAAGGAAACAGCAACATAATTAAATATACGAAGAATGCGAAAGCAGCAAGTAGGCAGTGGGGTTTATAACAAAACATTTAGCAAAAGGAGACGGCTCAACCTTCAACGGCTAATAGCACGAAAATAATCATTCAAGGTTTCTATTGATAGAGGATAAGACTGAACTGATGTGTTGTTATATGATGGCAAGCTCACTCTGTAGCTTTCCTTCTCATTATCTGTCGGCCTCCAACCTCCTTCTCTCTCTCTCTCCCTCTCTCTTTCCCTCTCTCTCTCTCTTTCATGTGGGGCAGATACATTAATTAATAAGAAATGAACAAGGTAAATTAAACAACACGCCACGCCGCGCAAGCATAAGTAAAATGACCGACCCGTAACTTGAGAAATCGCGAAAATGCAACCAGTCGACCACTCAGAAACGTCTCACACACACAAATTCATACTGTACGCGCACCGAAAAGAGGCGATTGTGTAAACAACAGGCTTTTCAATGGCTTTAGTTATGATATTTTTTTCTTCAGATAACACGAGCATTATAACAGAACACGATAGTAGCACGCTAGCAGCGACAAAAAAAGAGAACGAGCAAACTTCAACGTCGATCAGTACAACAATAATTATTCAATAATTATGCAGCTAGCGAAGACGAGAATTGTCCTTATCGACTCTGTTCCCTTCCTTTGCATATATATATATCTGGCTCCTATCTCACTATATCTACATCTCTATCTCTCTCTCTCTCTCTCTCTCTCTCTCGCTCATTCGCTGCCTCTTTCTCTTTTTCGCCCTCTCTCTCAGTCGCCTTCTTCCTCACTCACCTCAGCGAGTAATAGCCATGCTCTCTTTGAATTCTCAACCGGAATGCCATATAATCCAGGTGCTAATTGCGCATGTCAGCACCACGGTGTGATGCACCCACTCCTTTCCCGCTACCTCTCTCTCTCTCCATTTCTCGCACGCATCTCTCTATCTCTGTCTCTCTCCCTCTCTCTCTCTCTCTCTCTCTGTCTCGCCTCTATCCGCTCTTTCATACTCTCTGGGTGAAGTGTTCCTCTCTTTCTCACTCCTCTTTCTTTCTCTCTCTCTCTCTCTCTCTCTCGTCTCAATCCCCTCTTTCACACTCTCTCGGTGAAGTGTTTCTCTCTTTCTCTCTCTCCACTCTCTCTCTCTCTCCACTCTCTCTCTCTCTCTCTCTCTCTCTCTCTCTTCATCATGACAGTGAACATGGCCAGCCAGGTAAGCTGATATCTTTCACTTATGGAGAAATGTTGGCAATTTGCCAAGACCTCCATCGCTTGGACATATGAAAGCCACTAGAGGCAGCTATCCAAACACAATGCCCACGCACACCGTCTGCCATGACTCGCCCATCGGCCATGAGTTAGAGCTACTCCGGATGACCGGTACTGTCTCTTCAGTGCTGAACATTGCCGCTGACAATGAGACATGTCACGAAGGTAAATGAATACTGCATTTCCTGTTTCAGAAAAAAAAAATAAAAAATAAAAATGATAGCCCAAATATCAAGCATAAGTACTCACTTCATTTTCTCTTGTGCACTTTTTCTCTGATCCTCTTCCATTTTCTCTCTCTCTCTCTATTTCTCGCTCTGGCAATCACTCTCCTCCCGCCCACCATCAGCTATCGCTCTCTCTCTCTCTTTACCTCTATCTCCATCTTTCTCTTTACTTCTCGCTGACTCTCTCTCTCTTTCTTTGACTCTTGCTCTCCCTCTGTCGCACTCTCTGTCTCTGTCTCCGTCTCTCTCTCTCTCTCTCTCTCTCTCTCTCTCTCCATTCTTTCACCTTTCTCCACGCTCTCTCATGAGAAAGTGACACCTTGAATAGTTCAACTCGCAGAGACGACTCCGAAGATTCACATAAGATCTTGGAAGAATTAACATTCTTTAATCTCGTATAATTAGCCAGCAACAACAACAGTCATGAAGCGTATAAATGATTATACAAACAAAGTAACATCTTAAACGAGGAACTGGCTTTCCTTCTATAGACATCAGCAACTTTTGCGATGTCTGAGGAAAATAGAGAAATCATTTCCACCATTTTCTTCTTAATCGTACGATGATATTCCGATTGGCTCAGTTACTCAAAAAAGTTTGCTCAAATTAAGATGGGTAGAATTGCAAAACATAAAATTGACTCGCTTAATTGAAAAAGAAAGAGGCTTCCTCTTCTTTTTCTACAGTAATTATTAAACCATGATTCAAACAGATTAAAATTGCTGCCTGGACTAGTGGAAAAAACGCGCTTCCTACGAAAAGTGTTGCCAAAATAAGATACAAACAATATAAGTAACATGTCGGTATGAAAATGAGTTGTTCCGGACAGAGAGAGAAACAGGTGGGGAGGGAATGAGAGAGAGGGAGAGAAGGAGACAAAAGGAAAAGAGAGAGAGAGACAGAGAGAGAGGGAGAGAGAGAGAGAGAGGGACAAAGGGGAGAGAGAGAGAGAAAACATGACTAATCCGAGATCAGAACCACGGCACAAATCGAGTGGGGCGCAATGAGCAAATATTAATCTCTCATTGTCAGTGAACACCAAAAGGTTAAAAAAGATATATATTATTAACATTATTTTAAAAATCAGCGAAATATTATTTAGCAAAAAAAAAGAAAAAAAATTACTTATTAAATATACAGCAGTATCCACCGGTAGGAGAAATTGGCATGTAAAATCGAAAAGAGAGAGCACCCGCGTGAGAGTAAGAGAGAGAGAGAGAGATGGTGGAAGAGATAGAGAGAGCGAGAGAGAGAGAGAGAGAGAGAGAGAGAGAGAAATCTCTCTCTCCTCTCCTCTCAGTAATATTGACCACCTCGGCCACCTATTCTTCCACGGCCTCCGCCTCCACGCCAGCCTCCAATTACTTTATTTAAAATTAATATAAAAAATAAACTTTTTTAAAGAAGCTCTACAAAGCCAAGGCTACAAATTTAAATTCACCGTAAAATTCTTTTTATTTTTTAAGAAAAATCTGTTTAATGCACTCTGAAAAAAGTATACATAAATATATCTATCAAAAGAAACAAAAAAAACGAGAGAACAATCAAAGACAACCAACCACCGTCCCCATGAGCCTTGGATTGATGTGGTCCTCCTCCTCTTGGTCCAGCTCCACCTCCTCCTAATCTCTTTCCTCCACCTCTGAATCCTGGCCCACCTGCTCCTGCTGGTCTTCTCGTTCCCCCTCCTCCTCGTGGTGGTGCTTGAGTAGGCCCCCCGAATCCCCATGCATGGCTCTCCTCTGCATACCAGCCACTGCCATCATCGTCGTGACCTTCGTTGTAGGTGCCATCTAAAAATTCTTATATTTAGTGATATATTCTTATTTTTATTGATATCTGAAAGTTCATTCAAGTTTAACACTAATATTTAAATCAACATCTATAAAACCCCATGAATCGTCAAAAAAACTTTCCTGTTTCAAATAAAAAAATAAAATAAAAAGTTCACTGCCACTAATTCACCCTGCCATATGTTACGTAATATGAAACTGCTGTAAATGTGTATTCGTTATCTATGACTAAATCCAATGACGTGATGCTTGTTAAAAAAACATTTATATTCCCTCTATGTTCTGATACAAGAATTGTCTCTGATTAAGCACCTTTTAAACAATTTGAACAAAAGAAACAGGCTAACTAAATATCAAATGTATCAAGCAAAACCACATGTCCCATACGCAGACTATCTTACTTATTTCCCAGAAAAAAAACTACACGTAACTTTTAGAAATTATTAGACTTTATCGCAGACCAAACAAAACCTTATTGCCGAACTAGGGAAAAATATCTTTCAAGCCTCCTGAAATCCCATTTCCCCCAGATGAACTGTAGGAGAATACCAAGTAGTACTATTCGCTTTTTAGTGGAAAAGAAACTCCTATAAAAACTCACTATTTCCTACCGTATTTTTTTTATTTCTTACGGTAAGAAAAAAATATTTAAAAAAAACATAATAAAACTAACGATTCCAGTTCTGTGCCGCATGAGAGACCGGGCCTGCACCTCTGCCTCCTCTTGGCGGGCCGTCTCCTATTAAGCCTATTCTGCCTCCTCTTGGGGGGCCATCTCCTATTAGACCTCCTCTGCCTCCTCTTGGCGGGCCGTCTCCTATTAATCCTCCTCTTGCACCCCTTGGGGGAACTCCTTGACCCCTTGGGGGTCCTCCACCTCCACCCCTCGGGGGTCCTCCGGGTGCCCCTCGGCTCGTTCCTCTGTTGCCTCCGCGGGCTCCGCGGGGTGCCTCTGGCTTTGGCGGTCTTCCAAATGACATTGGCATTCCAAGCATCGCGAGATCCTCTTCCACAGCCTCCTCGACGTACTCTTCAATCTCGCCGTCTTCGGGGCCTGCAAT
The DNA here is from genome assembly GCA_945643635.1 of Allodiplogaster sudhausi. Taxonomy (NCBI): domain Eukaryota; kingdom Metazoa; phylum Nematoda; class Chromadorea; order Rhabditida; family Diplogasteridae; genus Allodiplogaster; species Allodiplogaster sudhausi. The sequence goes on along the minus strand of CALZFC010000259.1, from coordinate 1,716,448 downwards.
GTTTTAGTTAAATAATTAAATTAATGAGAAAATAAAGGGGAAAAGTAAAATCTACAAAATGTGTCAATATTGTCAACTAGAAGTTAAAATAAAAATAAATGAAGAGTGTAAGCAATTGAATTCCAACAGCGAAGGCTACTTGTCAAAAGGAACAGAGGCAAACAACGAAGGAAGGAGAGAAGGAGAGAGAGAGAGAGAGGGAGAGAGAGGGGGGAGATAGAGAGGGAGATAGAGAGGGAGAGAGAGGGAGAGAGAGAGAGAGAGAGAGAGAGAGAGAGAGAGAGAGAGCAAAGACAAAGATAGTTACAGCGAAAGAGAAAAAGAATAGAACGTGAAAAAAACCGAAAGAAAGAGAATGAGAGTTTGCGATTGAAGAGGGAGAGAGAGAGAGAGAGAGAGAGAGAGAGAGAGTGTGAGAGAGAGAGAGAGATAAAGTGGCAGATAGAAAGAGAAGGGTGGCCGCCCCGGCCCCAAAGAGAGCGAGTGAGACAAGAGTTGGAAGAGACTGGGGAGAGAGTTGCATATGGGTGAGAACGAGATTAGGGAGATACATAGCGAATAACTAGAATATTGCAGATGCGAAGTAAAAGAAATAGAAAGAGAGAGGCAGAGAAAGAGAGAGAGAGAGAGAGAGAGAGAGAGAGAGAGAGATGCAGATAAATGGAGAGAGGAGAGAGACAGAGAAAGAGATACACACAGAAATAGACAGAGAGAAAGAGAGAGACAGAGAAAAGAGATACACACAGAAATAGACAGAGAGAAAGAGAGAGGCAGAGAAAGAAAGAAAGCTTCTCTAACCTCCTGCGCCCTGTTGCTGTCCCCATGTAGGCACTTCATCATCCATCCAGCTCGCATTTTGCGCTGCTTTCGGGTAGTGTAATCCTGCTGACAAGAGAGATATGAATAAGCTTAAGTCAATCCTTATCCTTAAATTTAAATAAGCTTAAGTCAATCCTTATCCTTAGCATAAAATTTAATTTAAATCCCAGCTTTTTCATTTTTTTTTTAAATATCCTATATTAAATTTTGCATTCAGAACGGTTTGTAATAACGAGAGAAAAAAGTACCTTGCTCCGTGATGTCATATATAAACATAAAGAAAGAGCCTATATAACCGGATATATAACTGTATAAGAAAAAAGGTCCGGCAGCTATAGCCTGCCGCGTGGGGAGGGGGGGGGGAATATGGAGAAGGTACTGTGCGGCCTTGTGAGGCCTCGGGGAATCGAGGAGGAATTCGAAAGAAAATGGCATAGAGGAGTGTGTGTGTGTGTATGGTAACTGGAGACAAGCGGATATAACCGCAAAGTCAAGTGGTTGCCGGTAGAGTATTTACTCTTTCAGCCGCTAGGGTTAAAAGCGTAAAGTAAATAACATCGCCAAGTCACGTAGCATCATGACATATGAGTAGTTCCTTTTTACATTTCCCTCCGCTTCGCTTGAAAGCGTACAATGGACTTGGCGCGCTGAACGCATTTCTGTTGGCTATCTTGGCTCTCTTGCCTTATCAATGTGCTTGCGTGATTCAAGCAACCTTACATATCGTGAACATTTTGAATGACTAAATGGCACGTAATTTCAAAATCGATAACGTCATTGTTTGTACATTGTTGTGTACTGTAGATCGAAAGCTCAGAGAGCAGGGAATTTCCGGGACACTTATATGGACATTGCCGCCGGACCTTTTCATAGCAGTCAATATACTTCCCATGTGGGATTGTTCTGATGTGAGAGAGAGAGAGTAAAGAGAAGAGAGGGAGGGAGAGAGACGGACAGGGAGAGAAAGAATGAAAGAAGGAAACAGACAGAGAGAGAGAGAGAGAGAGAGAGAGAGAGAGAGAGAGAGAAGAGAAGAGAGAGGAGGGAGAGAGAGAGACAGGGAGAGAAAGAATGAAAGAAGGAAACAGAGAGAGAGAGAGAGAGAGCGAGAGAGATGAGATAGAAAGAGATAGAGCGAGATAGAGAGAGATAGAGAGAGAGAGAGAGAGAGAGAGAAGTAAAGAGATCCAACCATTCGGCGGTACTGCCTGCACCGCGAAGAGCGAGATGGGTCTCTGCTGGCCAGCTGGTGGCGGCGGTGGAGGGGGCGGTGGCGCGAGAAAGGAGGGTATTCCTGAGCGGTTGATGCCGTTGCTGGCTGCACCTCCTCCTCTCGAGCTACCGGCGGTTGCTGTAGTGGAAAGATCTCTTTGAATCATTAATTTAAAAAAAAATTATATATATATTTGAAAAATTAAAGATGCAAAATTTATTTGTCAATAAAAAAACACAAGTATAATTACACAATATTTTTTATATAATCCTTTCACATCTTTGATGGAAATGAACGTCAAGAAGAAGTATTTTTTTTGTTAATCTTTTCTCACCTCTCATCATGGGTGGTGGTGGCGGCGGGGGTGGTAGCAGTAGACCTCCTGCTCCTCCCGGGGGTAGTAGCAGTAGACCACCTGCTCCAATTCCTGGTACATTGCCAACAGATGGTGGAGGCAGGGGAGGCGGTGGTGGAGGCGGTGGCATGAGCATTGAAGATGTCGATGGCGGAGGCAGTGAAGGTGGCGGCGGCGGCGGGGGCGGATGATCCTTAGATATTAAAGTCTTTATATATATATTTTTTTTTTTTTTGAAAACAGGCATTTCTGCAAAATAAAAAACAAATGAAAATAAGGACAAGCGAACATTTATTTTTATTTTTGATAAGTAAAATTTTTTATTGTTTTTGCTTACTTATAACAGTAGATAAATAAATCCAAAGCAAAATACTAGCTGAATTTAAGAGAGAGAGAGAGAGAGAGAGAGAGAGAGAGAGAGGCAAAGAGAGACAGACACAGAGAAAGAGACGGAGAGAGAGAGAGAGAGTGAGAGAAAGACAGAAATAAGCTCTAACTTTATCATCCTCCTCCAGCTCCATTGGCTCCTCTCCTATCTGCTCTCTGCTTCTTGTGCAGCCAGCCTCTCCTCCGCTTGCTCTCTTACTCTCGTCGTCTGCGTCTCCACCCCCTTGCCCGGTCTCCTCTGCTTCTCTTCTTCTCTCTGTCCCGCCATTCTCTCCACTATTCTCCGTTTCGTTGTTCTTGGAAGTGCTTGAAGACGGCTGATCCTAAGAAGGTAATTTGACTTTTTTTCTATTATAAAACATATACTTTTTTTAAATTACATAATTACAAAATAATTAAACAATAATCTTAATTAACAAAGTATTAGTACCGTCCTATTACTCTCATACTGGGTTGTCGAAAATCATGCCAACTAATATTTGTTAATTAAGATTATACTTTAATTATTTGATAATTATGTAACTTTAAAAGAAGTATATATATTGTTAAATATATTTTCGACATATCCCTGCTCCTCATACCCCTGTTCCTTGTTGCTGCCAGCCAAAGAGAGACACACAGAGGGGAAGAAGAAGAGAGAGAGAGAGAGAAAGAGAAAGCAAGAGCGAGAGAGAGAGAGAGAGAGAGAGAGAGAGAGAGATAGACCATACCTCTGGCCCTTGCTGCCAGCCAAAGCGAATCTCGCCGTCGTCCTCTCCGTACAAGTCCTCGAAGCCTTCCATGTCTCCAAGGTCCAACTCAGGAATGTCGCTGAAAGTAGGAAAATAGCACAATCTTTTTATCTCTCTCTATTTTTGCACTCTCTCTCTCTCTCTTTCTCTCTCTCTTTCTACTCTCTGTCTCTTCTCTCTATCATCTCTCTCTATCGCTCTCTCTCCCTCTCTTCCTACCTCGCGTTGAATGGCTTCTTCTGTTGCTCTTGCTGCTGCGTGGGCTGTCCACTTTGATCTCCAGCTGAACAACCACCGCCTTCAGCCATTTCTTCAAGGAACATATAATGTAAAGAGTGAAAAGAAACAAAAGAATAGGAGTGTTGTTAGGGAAAAAGAAGAGAGAGAGAGAGAGAGAAATGGAGAGAGAGAGAGAGAGAGAGAACGGGGAGATGAGCGAGACAGATAGCTGACAGAAGGAAAAAAGGGGACATTTTTCTTTAAGGGAAAAAAGGCTCAAAACAGCCTGGTGCGCTATTAAAAATAAGGCTAAGACTGAGTCAGGCATACTAAGGCAAAATCTTACTAAGGTTAAATCTAATGCGGACTTACGAAGACTAAGACTAAGGATAATTCTTATTAATCCTAACAATAAGACTAAGTATTTTTTACTAAATCTAAAATTCTAACGATAAGACAAAAGTATCGCCTAGCCCAACTTACGAGTCCTCCGCTTCTCCTCCTCCTCATCTTGCTGCTTCTTCTTCGCCGCCTCCTCAGCGAGTCGCTGGCGTCGCTCGCGTACCTTGGTCCCGCCGCGCGGTCCACGTCTCTTCTTCTTATCCTGAAATACTCTTCCAATATATATATATATATATATATATTCTTTTTTTTCATTAAAAAATTCTAACAACATAATAAAGTCTCTTTTAAATATCTACCTTCCATTTCCATAACCTTTACCTTTTTCGCCAAACAAAATATCCCTATCACGTCTAACTCTCAGATATATTGATTAGAAATCAGATTACAACTACAATAACAAGTAACTCTGTTATTACAAACAAAATAACTATTCTCAAAACATTACAATCTCCCCCCCCCCTCTCACCGTGGGCAGTTCTCCTGCTTTGACTACGTTCGTGGGCGGTGCAGTGCCGGGCATCGCAGTAAAGTGCGGCCTTGCGGGCTCCACCTCGACTGGCATCTCCTGTAGGAACTTTTGTTTTCCTAAAATGTTTACTCCTAATTTCATTGATCCTATATTCTAAAGACAATGCGGAGGAGGTAAATTTTATATTTCATCGCATCGATTTTTTACATGTATATATATATATTTGTCATGTGAAAAAATACTTGAGAGAAATTATATATTAAATGAGTAATAGTAATAGTAATAATAATAATAATAATAATAATAATTATTATTATTATTATAACCCAATAATAATAATAATATTATTTTCATTTTTGTTCCAATTCATAACAAAACAAGAATAATAATAATAATAATGTCCAACCTGTCTAATCGGCCTCCTTATGTCATGATGCTCGTTGCCGTGGTGCTGCATCATTCTTTGTTCATTCCACTCATTCCAGTGCTGCCTCTGATTGCGAGGCGGTGGTGGCGGCAGTGGCTCTTGCTGTTCGTAGTATCGCGCCGACGAGTGCGCAGCGTAGAAGTCAAAGTCCGATTTACTGGAAATCATTTTTTTTCCGAAACAAACATTTACAACCTTTTCAATTATAAATATAAAACAAATAATTCAACAGCTTAACGGAAATCTTTCATTTAACTAGCATATTCCATCTGAGAGCTGTAAAAGAATCGATAGTTAAAGCGGCAGTACAAAAAAAATATATTAACGTCAAGATAGATTTAAATCCAGACTAAAGCAATAACCCGCTGTTTACATGGCTCCCAATTGTATCTAAAACAAATAGTAAAACTTTTATATGTTTAATGAATAAATAAATGTAGAATGCCTAGCTTATAACATATTATAATTATTGGTTATAACTAATTATTTAATTGTTAATTACGATTTAAAAAATAATACTAATAATGTTACCGTACCCAGCACGCTTCCACGGATCGTTCTTCTTCTTCGGCAAAGGTGCAATCTCTAACGCTAAAGAAGAAATGAAATATAAAAATTAGCATCCTACTTTATCCAACTGATAAATCTGGTCATTTTGACCGATTTTCAAAAAGTTTACTTTCCTGAAAGGTCAACTTTTGGTCAACTTTAAAGCAAACAATAGACTACCTTGAGCAATGAGTTCTGGAGTCGTTGGCCGACGATAGCTTGGCTCTGCCGGACCGCCCATCGACGGTGGCAGTTTATTACCAAAGCCAGCCGAGCCTTTAAACATTTTTTTTTAAATATATTTTGTTCCATTTTTAATATCGTGATTAATTTGCACTATACTATGACATAGGCACTATTTCTGCATATCACGAGTGTACAATATATGAATTTTCTGGCCTAACCGAAACTACGTTATGATTACAAATCAAAGACTGTTTAGCTACGTTACCCTTTAGCCCGTCCTTTCACGACTAAACCACCGACCACCATCTTATCGTGATAATTTAATATTTATTATTATTGATTAAAAAAGTTTTCTTTACTGTTAACAGTAAAACAATTTACAATCGATAGGCTTGCCAACCTCGATTGGGGAACATTGCTTGTGGATTGTAGTCGAACTGGTCCATCCGTATGGGTGCGGGGCATGCGGCCACTGGCCTCACGAGGGGGCTGCTCTCTACTTCAGGGGGCACTTCTGGCACTTGTGCAACCTGGATGTACATTATCATTATTCTTATTAGGATTATTGTTACTATTATCATCAGTACTATTTTTTTATTCTAATCATTATTATTATTATCATTACTATCATTATTATCATTTTTATTATGGCTACTATTAGTATTATATTATTAGTATTACTATTACA
>CALZFC010000259.1:1597500-1705000 GCA_945643635.1 Allodiplogaster sudhausi | reverse complement strand
GTTGCCGCAGAAGGCCCCTCCTGATGAGTTCGCTTTGTCAGCTCGAAGAAGGCGGGCGGAAGCAGGGAATCGCCGAGTCCGCCACCGACAGGCTGGTCCATCTGCAAGTCGCTTTTTATAACAGAGTTTCCCCTCTCTCTCTTACCCTCTCTTTCTCTCTCTCACTCTTACTCTCTCTTTCTTTTACCCTCTCTTTCTCTCTCGCTCTCATATCTCTCCTTCCTTTTTATCTGTCATCTGTCACTCATCTCATCTCTTCCTTTCTCTCTCATGTCTCTCTCACTATCATATCTCATATTGTGCCTCCCATCTATGTCTATCTCATCTCTATATTTTTCTCTCATCTCATCTCTCTCTCTCTCACTCTCTCTCCATTTCCCATCTCTCCCTCTCTCTCTCTCTCTCTCTCTCTCTCTCTCTCCTTCTCTCACCTCTCCCTCCATGGCTGCTCCATATGGTAGTCCCTGCGGCATACTTGCCGGCCCCGGCTGCTCTCTCCACGTGTCAACGTGTTCTAGTAGCTGGTCGGGCATCTCCATTCCCATTCCTGCTGATGGTATCCGCGCGGGGTACGCTCCCCCTCGATCAATGTGCTGCACCATCTCGTTCGGGGGCGTGTACCTGGAAGAAAAGAGCGGAATAAATAATTATTAAAAAAAAATAATTAAATGAATTCAACGTGTACTTAGAAGAAAGAATTATTACTTAATTAATATTAATAAAAATAAATTGGGCGCGCATAGAGTTTTTTTTAATAAACTACATTGTCAAATACATACGAATTTTTACTATTATCACCTATACATTGTATGAAAAGATAAGAACAAGGTCAAACGCTATTTGTACTTAAAGTAAGAAGGAATCAACCTACGAAATTGGAATCTAATCACATGCCTCCTTCTCAGGGAAACATTTATCCCAAACTCCCGCATGCAAACCATAGTGTATGGCAATTTACTGACAACTTCTGCAACAACCAAAGAGGAACCGAGCAATTACTTAACCCGTTATATCTGAATTCTTCTCAACTTTATTTTAATAATGGTATCCTGCCCAAATCAAACCACTCACCAAGCAACCACTCATCACAAGACACTACTGTTATCATTAATGAACACTTTTCCAGTTTAATTCTATACGATATAACCACATTTTCAATTGTAAAAAATTTTTTTTAATAATAATAAAAACAAAACTGACGCTTGACTCCTCCTCCCTCTAATGATGCCCTCTGCTCCTCCTCCTCCTCCCAGCCCATTCAAGATTGGACTCTCTCCCGCGGCCACAGCGGAGAGGACGGCGGAAGCCGAGTTGGCGACGGGTTCCAGTAGAAGAGTGTCAATGAATGAGGAGAGCGGTCGGAGGGGCGCGACCACGCGCGGAAGCGGCGCCGGGTTATTCAGGATGATGATACATATCATGGTGTCCTTGCGTCCGGCATCCGGGAGACCCGGGCCCGACCACGGAAGCAGAACCGCTGGAATTGCTTATTTTTATAGAATATTTTTTCTCTTCTTTTTAAACGACCAATCATTTTTAATGGATTTATTTACCTTCAATTAATTTTGATTTACCTGCTCCAATCTCCATTCCAAACAGAATTTGAAGACTTTGGAGTGTGAAAAAGAAGGCCGTATCAACATAGTCACCACCAATTTATGATGCTCAAATAGGTATAAAAAAATAAAGAAAGACGGAGAGAGAGAGAGAGAGAGAGAGAGAGAGAAAGGGGGAGAGATAGCGAGAGAGAGAGAGAGACAGAGAAAGAGAGAGACAGACAGACAGACAGAGAGAGAGAGAGAGAGAGAGAGAGAGAAACACGACTCCAAACCTGGTAGGTCTTCCTCCTTCGGCAGTGGAATGAGATAGCCGTCCTTGATGTCGTTGTGGCCATCGAGATCCATCACGTAGTAGCGATTGCAACTGCACATTCCTTCGTACAACTGCACGAACATCCGATCGAGAAGCTCGTGCTCTGGAGAGAGAGAGAGAGAGAGAGAGAGAGAGAGAGAGAGAGAGAGAGAGAGAGGGAGAGGGAGAGAGGGAAAGAGAAAGGGAGAGAGAGAAAAAAGAGAGAGAGGGAGAGAGAAAGAGAAAGAGAGAGAGAGAGAGAGGGAGAGAGAAAGAGAAAGAGAGAGAGAGAGAGGGAAGAGAAATGGAGAGAGAGAGAGAGAGAGAGAGAGAGACAATAGCAACTTGGTGCGAGAGGAGAGAGTCCATTATGTATTTCTTAATGGTATTCCGAATTACTGACTAATTAATTCCACGAAATCAAGAGGACGAAGATCGTAGTTCTATTTCAACCTGTGTATTTTAAAATCTAGCACCACTTCAAATCACCGGTTCTTGTGATGACGACGCAAACTGGAAAGAGAAAAAGAAAAAGAAACAGAGAGAGAGAGATAGAGAAAGAAGAGAGAGAGATAGAGAAAGAAGAGAGAGAGATAGAGAGATAGAGAGAAAGAGAGAGAGAGAGAGAGAGAGAGAGAGAGAGACATAGAGTGACACGGGGAGACAGCGAGGATGAGGAAGAGAGCGAAAATTCGTTGTAAACTACGCGGTTTTTCTATCTTACATAAAAACTTTTTACGAGCACGTCTTTACGTGTTATTTTTTTTAAAGAAAATTTCTAATAAATTTGCGTAACACCGCAAACAATAAAAAATAAATAAAAATAAATCAATGAAAGATCAAAGATCACAGATTAATATGCTGGCTCTCTCTCTAACCCGCTCGGAGCACTTCAAAGACAGCGAGTTGCTTCGAGTGCGTCCCGGCAGTTTGGCGAAGATTTATGAGGTAGTCGTACAGGCGGACTGGCTGGATCTTTCCCTGGAAGAAGAAGGAGAGAGAGAGAGGGAGCGAGAGAGAGAGAGAGAGAGAGAGAGAGAGAGAGAGAGCTAGGGAGAGAGAGAGAGAGAAAGAGAGAAGGAAAGAAATAAAGAGAGATAGTGAGAGTAAGAAAGAGTTTGGAGAGCGAGAGTGAAAATTTCGTTTTTTTTTAAAAATAAGTATTGTCTTTATCAATTACTTTATACAGATAAAGTCTCATGGAAGAGAAGCTCCCAACCTGTATGCAGGCAATACAGAATGCAAAAAGAAATTTGGCGGGAAAACCTTGATTAAAAAAAACAAGAATTTGGCGGGAAGAAACCTTGATTCGAATCTCCTCCGGCAGCAGGTCCCTCAGGGCAAATGATATGCCATTTGAGATGGCGCGGAATGTCACGAGTGTCCGCACTGCGGTCATCTGCACAAACCCACGCCAAACCAGTGGAGAGCGGCTTGAAATATTCATTATTTATTTAGTTGATTTAATTGATCTTATTAACGATTAAAAAAAGTAACAAAAAATACACCAGTCGAGAGCGGCTTGAAATTCATTGTTTATTATTTCTGCTTAATTAATCTTATTAACGATTTAAAAAGTAACAAAAAATACACCAGTGGAGAGCGGCATGAAATTCTTCATTTATTTATTATTTTTTTCTTACCATTAATTCATTGTATTTATGATAGAAAATTTTAACCAAAAATTCTAATCGTGCATTCTCGATACCATCGTGATTGATTGTACTTTTTCTTCATATTTCCCATCCTATTTTAATCATGCTAATTCTCTATACAAGTGCCGCTTTTGTGAACGTAAATGTTAAAGATAAGTATAGGGTAAGATGGGCATTAAATTCAGTATTTTCTACTTGTTTAAAGTTACTTTTATAGTGCGAGTTCACTTTGCCGGGGTTAAGTATGGAATAAAGCTGTAAAAACAAAACTCACGTTAACCACGGATCTTCTTGAGGAGTTGGACTTCGGCGGCGTCTGCAAGATCTATGTTATTTAAATAAATCAAATTAAAATTCTTATTCTATTCAATTTTGATAAGGTAAGCTACCAACATTTTGTGCAATTTTTTTTAAATAAATACATTTAAGTGGTATTTTTTTCAGGAAAAAACCCTTAATAATCAGCAAAAAAAAATACAAACCGTTCTCTTCCCTTTCGCCAAGACGTGCTCGAATCCTTCTTCCTCCACGAGTCCTCTGCCGTGCCACCACTGCTGCCAGGAAACCGACGAGGCGGAATGCCGCCAAGGAATGCTGACGGTGAGCCAGAGGTACTGTAAGGATACACTTTACAATTAATTCGCACGTTTTTTTTTTCTAATATTCAACTTAATGTGCTCTAACAATAAGACTTCATCACAGCGATCACATAAAGCAACTCCCGTAAGAAAACATATATTGTTATACACACATAGTGCCACAAAAAAGGTTGATGAAAAAAAACAGATGTACTGTAAGGAGTAGTTTTACAATTCCATTTGAACTTTTTCTCTAATATTTAAATTAATATGCTTTAAGGGAATCTTATTTGCTTCATTTGTACTATTTTTCCTCCAAAATTACATATATTAAAATTACATTATCAAAATCAAATATTACAAACACAGCGATCGCATACGGTATTGTCTTTTATATATTTTTTAAGACATATTATAAACCGCCCGGTCGTGAAAATAACAAAGGACTCCAGTGGGATAACATATTGTATGCTCAGAGCGCAGCAAAAACACCATGTATTCTAGCAGAATTTTTGCATGACCAGTACATTTGCAGTAACTTGAAAGGGTGTTGTTTTCGGACTTCTTAAATATCCTATCAAATCATTTAGAGAAGAATCAGTTCCTACATTTTGCTTGTATTGTTATTGTTTTCTTTTAATATATGTATAAAAAAGAAAATTTATAAAAAAAGACTACACGCACCCATAGTCATCGTCGTCCGGCCCATCATTACCGTAGTCATCTGCGCCTCCGCCCCCGTCCGAGTCATAGGCGGCGTAGGTGGTGCCCGGCGACTCGGCAAAGCCACCGCCCACCGTTGGTGGTGTCCGCATTGCACGGTCGCGGCGCTGGTTGAAGGAGGACGGGCGATTCTGCAGTTAGCAACTATTTTTGCGTCATCATAATTTTTCCCCTTATAATATTTCCTTTTAAATTTAAATAAATGTTTTGTTAAATTAACCACAACTGCATTGCTTAAATGAAGAGTTCTTTTTTTCTAAAATAAACAACACCAACTCAAGATCTCGAATCACCCTTCTCCATAGCTGCAAAAGTAACACTTTCTTTTGAGAGAATTAAGGTAGAAAAAAAAAGAATTAATACAAAAAATTAATTGAGATAATAAATTAAATCAAATCCTCATCTACCTTATCATGCCTCCTTCCCTCACTCATTCGCAATCTCTCCTTCTCCATAGCCAGCCTTCGCTCCTTGTCCTTTAGGCGCTCCTCGCGCTCTTTCAGTGTCACCTCGGCGACCGCCTAAAATGGAGAAAAGAAATAAATAAAAATATAGAAAAAAAATTCCATTAACTTTATTAAGCATCTTTTAAATGTTTGTCATTCGAAGGAAACCAAGTTCTTTTAACATCGCTTCTTAAACGATCCACCTTTATATTTTAAAAACAAAATGGTCACAAGTAATAGCTCGGCGGGAAAAGTAAAAATTCAAAAAATGCACCTTTGACTTTGCCGCGCAGATGTCACAATTAGCATCGTAGAGATGTGAGTTGTGTTGAGCGGTCGTGTTCCTCGTTCCATCACCAAGGATTGCATCTAATGCTGATGTAGGCTAAAGAAATAATAAAATCAGTAGCTTTATACTCTTTTTTGCCTCCTACTCCTAAATTCATAACATCTTTTCTTCTTCGAAAATGCATGGCCATATTAAAATGACACATTTCTTTTACATAAGGCATTACCTTCTATCACTGTAGTGCAGAAGAATACAAAGGGTTTTCCCTCTAGTAAAATAATTTATTAAGCGTAATCTTTTCTGTCATCAATTTTTCTTAAAGAATATTCTTTAGTCCTCTCTCCTAACCGTCTTCTTAGGCACGGCTCCTGGTGGTAGCTTGGGTATTCTCTTGAGTTGGGATACGGTAGGAAGACGGACGGGTCCCGACGCGACTCCTCCGGCTACTGTAGCCTTTGGCACTGTGCCAGGAGTTGCTGATTGCTTGGCTGACGAACTCGTCGTCGGTTGACTTGTGCCAAGGCATTCGATGTCATCGGTTAACGCTTCTGCAAATGGTACTTATTCTTTTTTATATATATTTTTTTCTCGATTGATGTTGCACAAAATAAGTTTGTTTTATAAGGAAATATGCATTTTCCAATGATTTTTTTTTCAAAGAATAAATAAATAAATAACTCGATAGTAATAAAATTATTTTTTCTTAAAAAGTGACCAGTCGCCGTGGCGCCCTTCTCCGCGTAAAGTGGCGCTGCGTACTCTTCACTGTTCATTTCTTGGCCCGACAGCTGTGCTGCCTTCTGCACACTAATCGTGCCAGAGAGCAGTCGATGGAAGAAGCCCTCAAATATGAAATTTATTTTTTAATCAATTATATTATTATTGACTTTTACGGTTTGTTCTGATTTTTTTTAATCTGTAGTAGCTCTATTATCTGAGCTGAGAATTATGAAAAAAATGTCAATTAACTGTTCGAAGCTAACTAGACAGGAGTTCAACATTATATTTCCCATAAAGGTTCGAAAGTAGAAGAAGAAAGGTAGCCCCATACACAGACATCTACTGTATCTTCTAGATATCTACAGTATCCTATAGATATCTATAATATCCTCAGATATCTACAGCATCTTCAAGAAATATACAACACCCTCTTAGATATCTACAGTATCCTCCAGCTATCCGAAGTAATATCTACAGTATCCTCCAGGTATTCTCGAGATGTCTACAAGTATCCTCCAGAACCCCCAGATATCTACAGTATATTCTGACTTTGTTGTCGCGGGAGGTCAGAGAAATGAGCGCACTCTTCACCCATGCACGATAGCCGGGCGCCAGTGCGTTCTGCGCGTTTACTCTGAAAAGAAATTCCTATTTTTTACTTTACTTTCTCCTAAATTAATTTTAGCATCAAAAAAAAAAATATATATATATATTTATTTATACATTTTGAGAATGGATAGGCTCACGGTTCTTTGTTATAGAATCGTTATTTTTTCATTAAAAAATAATAATAAAAAATAAATCTAACTTGAACACTTCCGCTTCCAATCGATCTGCGATATCCTTGCAATCCTTGACGCGAAAGTTTGCTGTTAGGGAGCACTTTACTCTGGAATTAAAAAAAAGAACATATATTCTCGCCTGTATTTGTTTTCTCATTGGAATATCAAAGTTTTCAAAGTTTTTAAGAATACAAAAAGCCAACCTCCCCGTAATAAAATTCTTTCGTTTTCTTTCTTCTAACGCCAAAAAGAAACAAATAAATAAAATTCCGCATGAGAATAATTTCCGTTTTCAAATCGATATTAAGGAATTCACAAATGAAATGTTTCATTTGTATACTTCCTATCCGCGAATTCTCAACAAATCTTACTTTTTGGAGCAGGTGGTTTCAATCCACACTGCTGCAATAAAGATATCTATGACTGTTGAAAGTCCGATATTCTTCCGGCCCCTCATTCGAAAATATATAAAAAAGAATACAATATTGGAGAAATCATACACAATAATTCTCTTGAGATTGGATACTGTAGGAAGAAGATACCGTACCTCTTGTTGAATGCTTCGAATAGTGTCCTCTTCACTGAAAGGCGTACACCGTCCGATGAGCGAGACATCACTTTTGGTGGTTTTTGAGCGTTTGGCGCAACTAGAATCATATATGATCAGGCAAAGAAATCACAGTGAGTCTACGGTAAATATCATTAAAGAAATTCTTTTTTTAAGACGATACCTTTCTCTGTCGTTGGTTTCGTGACCTTCTTCTCGGGTAGAACCGGTACAAAGCCGGGGTACTCTCGCAAGAAGTTGGCCAGTTGGCGAACCTAAATTTGAGGTCAATAATTAATTTAATAAAAAAAATTTCATTTACAACACAAGAAAAAAAACAGAGCAATCCTCTTTCGGAGCATAGGCGCGCCTAATCTTCCAAGCCAAAAACCATAGGCGATACATGATTCTCTAATTCTTTTTTTCTTTTTCTTCATTCATGACAATAAGTAATGGAGAGTAAAGATATTTCATGACACCAATAAATAACATTTTCTGACCTCTGGTCCATCGGCTAGAACATGCCCGTCATTCTTGACAAGCGTCACCTTCTGCGTTTGATCTTCGTAGAGCTAGAAAATGGCCAATTATCGGGAAAAAAACATTAAACAGAGAGAGAGAGAGAGAGAGAGAGAGAGAGAGAGGAGATAGAGAGACAGGAGATAGAGAGAGAGGAAGAGAGAGAGAGAGAGAGAGGAGATAGAGAGAGAGAGAGAGAGAGAGACGAACCGACTGCGCCTTCTTCACTAGCACCGCGACGCAATGGAGAGAGCAGTAAGCTGAATCTTTCTTGCTCTGCCCATCCCATTGTACGTCGCACTCTGAGAGGTACTTGGAGCACTCGGCGCATTTCCTGGGAAAGAACAGTATTAGAGAAATAAATGATAACTATTAAATGGTAGGCATTGATAGAAATTATTAAATATTAAGTATAAAATAAGTATCTAATAGCGAATATTAAGTAGTAAGCAGTACAGTATTACTCTCTCTCTCTCTCAAAAGTTACTAGATCACTTTTGCTACTGCCGAAAACTCTATAAACTGCTGAATTACTGCTTGTTATTTTCCGACTATATTTCATTTTTTAAGCATTTTTCTCGTTCTCGAACAAGATCAAAACTGAGTTTCCTCCAACTATGATATTCAAACGTCGCAAGTCGAAACCACCTGTTATCCACGAATTCCCTCCTCTTCTCAGCCGCCCGTTTCTTCTTGGGCAGCACCAGATCTCCTTCCTCAGCGTCCGAATCAATGACGACCTTTAAAATAAGCATTAATATATAAATTAAATTTTTCACTTAAATAAGATAAAATTCAAGATAATAGTAAATTTCCGCAACCTAGAAACTTCGGCTTTCTGAACTTTCTTTTATTATTGTTATTCGACAACTTAATGGTTAAATAAATAAATAAATATCAACAAACCGGCTCTTCTTCTTGTCTCCTTTTCTCTCTCTCCTTCTCTCGCTGCTTCTCTCTTTCTCTCTCCGCCTCCTTCTCCTTGACTTGTGCCATCTTTTCTGCATCCACTTTCATCTCCTGCAGCATGTCTTCGGGGATGTCGCCTAAAAATGAAATGGAATTAAACAGCTGACCTTGTATATTATATGACTTGTTTAAAAAATAAGATATGTTTTAAAAAGCAAATTTAAAAAAAACATTTCTAATTACCTAATGTTAGTATATAAGCTTAATTTTATGTAAAAAAAATAAAATAAAAAACAAGAATAAAACAATATCATAATAATCAAAATTCCATTACCTTCATTCGTCGCCCTCGCCACTTCTTCTTCTGTCAACGCCCTCACAACGACCTCGACACTTTTAAAGGAGCCAAAATGCTCGAGAATCTCCTCGATCGACTTGTCCTCGAAGTGCGTGCGTTCGTAGTCGGACTGAAAGGAGCCAAAAAATCTCATGTTTGAATTGGCGCCCTTTTTCCCTGATTGTGAGATACAAGGACGAGAGGGCATTTCGAGAGAAAATTCAAATGGTTTACGACTGAATTTAGGGTTTATTAAAAAATTTTGTTTAAGTTTCTTTAGTTCTACTTTTCAACCATGTGTTTCTTGTCTCTTTCTTGTTTGAAATATCTGCTTATTATCCTCACCATAGCCTCCTATTATCGATGCCAGTTATTCCGTAAATAAATAGGAAAGAAATATACAAATAGACCAGGGAATAAAAGCCTCGCCGAATGGTATTCCAAAACAGGGTAGGCTAGGCCAAAAATGAAGTCGAAAAACAGGGTAGGGTAGTAAAAATCTTTTTTTTTTTAATATGCGTTGATCGAAACGCGCCAAGATCAGTTATGAGTTTGACAGAATGTACGACAGCATTCCTACATAAAGTGTAATGAGGCGAAGGATGGACAGTTAAAAAGGAGCTCGTCGGCGTTTGCCCTAGTCTGTGAGTATACTTCCAGGGGGTTGTTTCTGTCAACCAATATATCAAATTGTAGAGAAAATTCGGGGAGGCAGATTGCACCATTTTGATTATCGAAATAACCAGTTTTTCATAGCCTAAAAAATCAAACATGATTCGAATTACGCAACAAAATAATTTCCTACTTTCAAAGCAAAATTAATGTGTTTATGTTGATTTCTCCAGATAAAAAAATTGTGCAATCTGCCTCCCCAAATTTTTTCTACAATTTTATGTATTGGATGACTGAAACAACCCCCTAGAAGTATGCTCACAGACTAGGGTAAACGACGACGAGCGAAATATTGGGTTAAAAAATATTTTTCAAAGTGCATCACAGACAAAATTATTTGAGGAAACTATTTTCTCCGTACTTTCTGATTACTTTTAGAACCCAAACACTAATCTCGTTGACATTTTGTTTAAAAATTATTGTGGTGGGTGCGTTTGGTGACCTTGCCACGAAGCACACCCAACAAAAAACAGACTAGTTTAATTCGGATGGCCCAAAAACAGGGTAGGTCGCGGGAATCCGGCAGCCCTTTTATTCCCTGAAATATACCCTTCAACAGATTTTTCTTTAAAAAAAGATTAAAATAAATATAAAAATTTTAACCTTTTTCCTCCGCTCCCTCGTTGCATTTCCTTGCGCCTTCATTCCGGCGAATAAGTCAATCATCTTGAGCTTTCCAGAAGATGAAGCTGCTTGTTGCTGCAGGCGCTCCTTCTCCTTCTGCATCTCCTGAACAGAACGAAATTCATTCAACTTTTGGAATTAATGTAACTTATTTAAAATAAATGTTCTTAATATAAGTTTTCAAATGACATATAGGTCAGGCCTGTTATATGGCTTACAAAAATGGTTAAATTTTTTTACTGAAAGAATTATGTACTAAACAGTACTCAGCAAAGTCAGAGGAAAGAACAAAAAAAATCAATATAAAACCTTCTCCTTCCGTCTGCGCTCTCTGTCCTTCTCCTTCTCTCGCTCCCTCTTCGCCTCTTCTTCCTGGTGTCTCTTTCGCTTCTCCTCCTTCTTCCTCGCCTTCTCTCGCTGTCTCTCCTCCTCGGCAGAAGTTGTAGACCATAGAGAGAGAGCCGTCTCTTGCGCCGGAGAAGGGGTGCTTGTTGGGTTGTTCCGAATGTCTGAAACGGATAAATGGCAGGGATAAAAGGGTTCTCCATAAACTAGTAACAAATGCAACATTTGCCTATATTTCCATGAGACAAGAAGAAAGAAGACTATTCTGTTGTAAATGTCTATAGAATGAACCTTGACCAAAGATATCAAAATTGTTGTAAAAATCGCCATCTGAATGATTATCTTCCCTAAATATATTTTATCCCTTAAGAAGATATTAAACTATAAGACACAAGATAACAACAAAGTTCGCAACCTAGAATCTTCGGCTTTTCGGGCAGTGCTGAAATGGTCGATGCTGGCCGCTTGACATCGTCGTCGCTGTCGGAGTCAGAGCCAGAGCTGATAATCAAAGTCGAGCGTTTCGACGAACTATCCGCTGCTGATGATTTTGGCTCCTCAATTATATTGTATTAGCCAAATCATGTAAGGAATTAAGGATGTGCGAATAAATAAATGATCATCAGAAATGGACGGGTGGGAGGAGCTTACGGGAGATCTTAATTTCATTAATAGTTCACCATGGTTTCTTTCTACGTTTATTAATAGAAATCAGAAGGTTCAGAACAATTAAAAGATATTAAGCTAAATTAAATTCCCTTATATATCCACTCTTCTGCTGATTGTGATTGAAGTAAGCAAAACCACAACCAAGAGTATTTTCTATAAAGAAAAAAGAACAACTACAGCAAGGCAATCAACTCATTCGTCACATGTCTTTTGCATAATATCTACGACGAAAGAGAGAGAGAGAGAGAGAGAGAGAGAGAGAGAGAGAGATAGACCTATTGAAAATATTAGATGCCATTAAGGAGAGCTGGTGGAGGATATATACAACAAGGCATTTTATTGATTTACTATTCATTTCAATTTCGACCGTGTGATATGAAACATGAAATATACTATAGTTTCTTATGAACATATAATTCAAATGACCGGGTCAACTAAAAGCATGATTAAAAAGAACTAGAGAAATAGTAAAGAGAAAGAATTGATGATTGTATAAAATAGGTATGATTTAGCAAGAAATGAAAGTTAATTAATTAATTAATTAAAAGCAAACCCTAGGAGGCCGGCCGATCTTCCGTTTCGCGCCTTCGTGCGGCTCCGGAGTGTGCTTCTTCTTGTAACGCTTCTTCTTCAACGACTCGATTCTCTCCTTTAAAAGATGAAGCATTATTCGGCTTCTTAATTTGGTTTTTTTCTTTGTTGTTTGAATATGCAATCTTAGAATGCCTAATTGTAAGGAGAAAAAAAACAGTTTGTTCATATTTGGCAACAACAAAAAAAATTTCGCTCTTCCTCTCTAAAACCCATTTGTTAGCCATTAACTTAAACTTGATTAATAAACACACCTCAGTTATAGTTATTTAAAACCCTACTTATTGTAAGTAATTTGGGTAAGGCTATAATATATATATATATATATATATATATGTATATATATATATATATAAGTATTTAGGGTCAATAAAAAGTAAAGAAAAGAAAAATACCGGATCCATGAAGGATCTGTGCATCCGCCGTGCGGTGTCCTCGTCTATCATCACGGGAGGCACCCCTTCCGTGTAGAGAGGATACGTACGGACGTAGGGCATACGGTCGAAGGGCTCGGAGGGAGGAGGGCTGGAAAAACAAAGTGCAAAATATCTATATTAAAATATGTGCAAAAATATAGTTTTTTATATTTAATATAGCAATTTTTCCTCTCATTGCTCATCTTTAAATTGAGAAGTAGACTTGATAGGAAGAAGAGAAGCTCAACTGAATTCATTTAAAAAAAAATTTCAGCTTTTGAGAGATATCCATAATAGCGAGAGGTCAAGATATTATCAACGATTTTCCTCCCAATTCCACAACAATTGCTTTGGAACCAAACAGATTCAGAGGTATTCTGAAGTATTCACCGAGAAAAAAAAACATTTTTTTTTAAATAGTTTATTTAAATGTATCCCTGCAGAAAGGGGTTTAAAAATGTGCATTTTGAGAAGGTTTTCTTGTCTTGCAATTTACACAAATCTAACTCGGTCTCCATGGCTTCTTCGACTGCTCGATCGACTTCAGGCACTGGCTCTACGGATGTGGATACAGTAGGCTCAGTCGACTCTGGCTCAGGTTCAAGCAGTGCTGAAAGCGGGTGGTCAGTCAATGTACAACACCTTCTTTGTTAGACCCATTTTACAATAGATATTGAAGGGGGCTCTTAACCGCCCTCCCTCCCGTACATGGCAGAATATATTGCTTAAAATGGGCCCCCCCCCCCAAACAACAACCTGGAGGACGGATAAGTGAGGATGACAGTTGACACAGTTAATTAATGTTAAATGTTTAGAATATGATCGGTTTCATGCCGCGTACGCTAGAACTATCTTTTTTGCTAAACGCAAAGGATGACTGAAAAGTAGACTAAGAAGCAGGTTTTTACGCTATGAGGGAATCAGTGCTGAAATAATGCCTGTTTTTGAACTTGGGCCGGGGGGTTACAATGTGAAAAATTAACAAACCCGGGGTTAGAAAGTGAAAAATGGCCATCCTAGGGGGTTACAAAGTGCGGCCCGGGAGGTTACAACTCTCTCATGGGTCAGACCTATTTCAGCTCTGGAGGGAATACATGCACCGAACCTTCTTCAGTGCCTTTCTCGAGTGGCTGCTGTTCATCTTTCTGCTGCTCATCCTCGTCACTCGAGTCCGAGGAGGACATCCTCTGGTCGCAGAAGAGTAGAGAAGACCAGAATCAGATCTTGTTCTTCTTGCTGGATAAAGCGGAATGATACTTGACTGAACATGAGCACGTTTAGCAACAGAATAATGGACGTTTAATACATTGAAGAAAGCCGAAATACACGTTCTATTTTGATTAGTAGGAATGAATACGGATCAGAAAACATATTGGAATTATGCACATGAGGAAAAAAAAAGAAAACCGGTGCAAATGATGAGCCTAAAAAGAGTTGAGAAATGAAAGAGAACCAGCGCAACCCAAGAAACAATCGGATTGTTTCTAATAGCTTAAATTTCTCTAGAGCGCATTTTTACCTAATGAAAAGAGGCTTCAATCCTGAACAAGACAGCATGCTGCCTTGCAAGGGAACGATTGCATTTAAATATGAACTTGTACAATAAATAAATGTTTCTACAACAAGTAGAACTTCTACAACAAATATAACTAGAACCCTTAGCCTAACGTGCCTATTTACTTCCGAATATAGAACACGAATGAAAAAAATACTTCAAAAAATACGCACAAATTCGGCGGCCTTTTCTCACTACAACACATTCATAGCATATATATCTTAGCGATTCCGAAGAAACAGAAACAACAAATTGGAAGAAAGGCTAATCGTTGCGAGACAACAAGTAAAACTACTGCGGACAGCGCGCCCCATTGATTGCGAGCCCGGCCAGACATTTACATCACGCCCACAGAATAATAGTGTGCTTGTGCTACTAGCCGGTTACGGTAGGCAGCGACGTTTCAGTAACTTCACATCACGCACCGAAATAGCTTCTCGCTCATTGTATGTATGGCGATTTCGCTCTTGAAAGACTTCTGAAGGGTTTTATCTTCTTTTATGTTCGTTTCAAACGGTTTTATGTACATTTCTAACGTTTTTTTTTTCAAACAATTCATGTTAAAAGTGTAAGGATTTTACTTGTAATGCGCAACTTTATTTCAAAAGTTGAGCTAGACGACAATAAGAGAGTGGCGTTTTTTTTTTTTATCAGAATATTCTGATCTCTAACAATTTGAATATTAGCCGGCGGTGTAGTGCTCAATTGTTTTATACATATTTCCTTTGGACATAGCTTGTTTTTAGTGTCATCACTGTTGAGAAAAAACATTTATTATCGTTAGAGAAGTGGACGGGTGGGCGGAGCTAACGGGAGATCTAGCAGATTTGGTCAGGGCGCGTATTCAGCGAGCGAACTCTGCAGCGAGTAGAAGACGAAGAGGAGGAAAAACGCAGAGGCCACTTGAGAGGCAGAGGGATTTGCTCCTTGGCTGAAAGAGTGAGAGAGAGAGAGAGTGAGAGAGAGAGTGAGAGAGAGAGTGAGAGAGAGTGAGAGAGATGGGGGAGAGGGAGAGACAGAGATACGAAGGGAAAAGATATATATATATATATATATATATATATATATATATATATATATATATATATATATAGAGAGAGAGAGAGAGAGAGAGAGAGAGAGGATGAGAGGAGAGAAAGAAAAACAGATGGATGGTTATCATCTCCAGGCACATCCCAACTATGGTAAGAATATGAAATCGAGAGGAAAGAAGCTGACAATCGATCCGGTGGTATCGGAGGGCAGAAAGCTTCAGCGACTTCATCCACTGGGTCGGAACGGTCGACATCATGTGATAGAGAGGTGAGAGATCGAGAGATCGAGAGAGAGAGAGAGAGAGGGAGGGAGAAAGGGAGGGAGAGAGAGAGAGCGAGAGAGACAGCGAGGGAGGGAGAGAGAGAGACGCTACAATGGTCAGGGAAATGAAATAGAAAGATAGTTCAACTGCAAGCTATTTGAATTTTTCAATACCTCGTAGTTGCATTTCTCTCTCTCTCTCTCTCTCTCTCTCTCTCTCTCTCTCGCTCTCTCTCTAAATCTCACATGCTCTCTCGCAATGTTGTTCCCATAATCTTCTTATAAAACGTTCACCAGTCAATATTTTCTTTTTGATTATCACATTTATCGTCGTATTTACTTTTTCGTATACTATGCACATATGTAGGTACATACAAAGACAACTGGATGTTTGTTATATGGAAGTCTATCCAGAAAAAGGCCATATAATCATGATAGTTGGTGGTATTTAATTTAGTTTGAGTCAAATGCTTCAGCATACCACATTTATTTGTCGACGAATATATTGTTTATTAGCGTGATCTAAATTGTCACAGATTCGTTCGATCCATCGAGTTTATTCGTAAAAGTCGAGTTTATCATTTCCACCCGCGCGAAAACCACGGCGCACGGGCGCATTTCCCTTCTTTCCATTAGTTAAATCTGCACTCGATTCTGGATCTCGCCTGTTCTGAACCATTGCTCGAATCGGAGCGTATTGTTGGCATGCATAAGTAGTGCTTTTCTTCGAGTGTCATTATTTATGAGATGGGCTTCTGATAAAGAAACAACACTAAAAACTTGACTATACTGACAATAAAGCAAGGCATCTATGATCCAACTACTATATGATTTCAGTGTTGCAACAACAAAGAAAGATTAAAGTTTAAAATTTTGTTACTAACATAAGAAAACCTCTTATTGTTAGATATCCCAAACTTATCGAGAATCATCGTTTCTTATATTCTGTAAATTGTTTGTAACAAGAAGAACGAGGGGACTACGACTACAAATGGAGAGAGCGAATGAGTGAGAGAGAGCCGAGAGAGAGAAAGAATGACAGTTAGACAGATGAGAGAGAGAGATAGAGAGAGAGAGAGAGACCAAAAAGGAGAGAGACGAGAGAGGAAAAGAGATAGAAGAGAGAAACGAGAGAGCGAGAGAGAGAGAAGGGAGAAACGAGAGAGCAAGAAAGAGAGAAGAGATAGAGATATTAGGTAAAGCGAAACATTCTGATACGGGCATGCTCTTCATGGCGCAGTCGGTAAAAGCCTGGACCGCAACATGGTTAAATAACCGTTCGACACCCATGAGTGCGCATGATTTTGCCATTTTTTTTAGTTATTATTATTTTTAAATAAGATATACGACGTAATCTCTGATTGCATGTGAACTGCTCGAAAGATTCTTAGAATTCTTGAATCAGCAAAAGATGTTTACACTCTGCACAAGCCAGCTCGGAAGAATTTCAAAATGCAAAGAGTCTCCGTTAATTCTCTAATAGACTCATTGTCAGAAAGGCGGTGGTGCTCGGTGGCGAGAGAAGCACTCCGGCCGACTGTTCCAATTCGGTTGCATCTCACAATCAGAGAACGGAACAATTTTCCTAACAATCGGTTGTATCTCAGGGAACCGAATGTTTCCGCCAAATTTATTATTCAGATAATAATTTTACAGATTGTGCATTGACTCACGACGATCCTCAGAGCATTCGAGACCGTGGGTCTGTTTGAATTTTTTAAAGTTTCGCGCCTGAATTTAATTCGAATATTAATTATGAGGAAATTTTAAAGAGTGTTCTTTGAGATAAAAAAAAATAGTTATTTTTAAACTAGTAAGGCGCCGTCTGGAAGGTGGAAAGAGCGTCGAGCAGAAGGAGCACAACTGCACTTGCAGTGGATGTTCGGGCTGGAAGAAGAATTATGCTCAGAAGGTGCAACCAATTTTTATATCACTCGATTTCTCTCTATCTAGTTTTGTATTTTAATTTTTATCTCTCTCTCTTTTTCTCTCTCCTTTTTTCTCTCCCTCTCCCTCCCTCTGTCGACTCACTCCTTCGTCGACGCCTTCACCGAACTCCTCACTTGCTTTCGCAAGCTGTGATATAACTGATCATCGGCTACCGAAGAAAAAAACATATACACAATTTGCTTAAAATTATACCTAGAAGCAATATCGCTATAGTTTGTAAAGACAAAAACCTTATTGTAAGTGGAAATAAATTTAACCGACGGTCTAACACACTTTTGGTTTTGAGGCCGAGAGCGAGAGAGGGAGAGACAGACAGACAGACAGAGAGAGAGACGGAGAGAGTGAGAGACATAAAGACAAAGATACAAAAAGACAGAGAGAGAGAGAGAGAGAGAGAGAGAGAGAGAGAGAGAGATAGCAACAGTAGTATATGTAATATTTTAGAGCAATTTCTAATTAATCGCCTTTCTCACTATCAAAGAAACTTAAACGAAAAGAATTTATCTCCATCCATATCCATCTTGATTCAGAGTATTCGAGATCCAGAATAAAGTGCAAAGATAAATAATAAGGACAATGCGCCCGTGGTTTTCATGTGAGCTGAAAGGATAAATTCAATTCATTAATGATCCTGGTCGATGCGTAGTCTCTTTGCACGATTTTAAAATTATTTTTAGCACAAAACTTACTGATAATAAAGACACGCAATTTGGAATCTCATTTGCGTTAGCGTTTTTTTTCTTATTCGATTTTCTGATACCGTATTTTCTCT
Source organism: Allodiplogaster sudhausi (assembly GCA_945643635.1). Classification (NCBI taxonomy): domain Eukaryota; kingdom Metazoa; phylum Nematoda; class Chromadorea; order Rhabditida; family Diplogasteridae; genus Allodiplogaster; species Allodiplogaster sudhausi. Next base: position 1,686,754 of record CALZFC010000259.1, on the reverse strand, counting down.
ATTAGCACCCCCACCCCCTCCAATAGTACTCCCTAACAGTCTATTACCTCATTGTCAGCTCTAGATGTTCCTCGAATAGATCCTGGAGGCATTGGGGTGCTCTCACCATTGTTCGATGATATTCTCTCTCTCACACACACACTCTCTCTCTCTGTCTCTCTTTATCTCTCTTTCTTATAGGCCCCTCTCTTTCTCTAGCAACTCTTTCTCTTCACTTTCTTCCACTCTCTCTCTCTCTCTCTCTCTCTCTCTCTCTCTCTTTCTTCTCACTTTCTTCCACTCTCTCTCTCTCTCTCTCTCTCTCTCTCTTTCTTCACACATTCTCCCTGAAGCTTAAAGGGGTTAGAAGTTCAACCATAATATGACGCAATTTGCGAGAAAATCGTAAGGAAGCCAAAGTGCCGGGGACCCGGCAAAATTAGATTTCGCTCAAAAGCTCTTTATAGGTACTTTTTAACACGCTGAAACGATTGGAATGAGTTCCGGAGTCTAAAATCGCCATTTTGGCGAGCTATGCGAGGTTTTAAATTCGAGAGCTCGATGAAACTTGCAGAGATGGTCACACATTCGCGTTCGCTGTTTCGCACACAATGAAGCAATATCCGTGAACATTTGGTACTAAATAGACAAGATATTGTTTTATAAAGCAACTAAAGTAGAATTTGAAAATATTCACCTTTACGGTCTCAGCGACCTCTAGACTTTGGAGAGGCATAATTCTCTTATATGGAAAATAATCATGGGTTTTCTATCTTACGTTGTAGAGCTAAAAATTGTCTTTCCAATGAGCTATAGTAAGCCAGATATCGACGAGGTCTTTTGTGTTTCCTAGTCATAAAACTGTTGAAAGAGCGTTTCTTTGTCATATTCACCGGGCAAGGCAAGAAGTAAGGCATTATCTGGCGTTAGCCGACTACATTAGCGTAGTGGGGACGAGTTAGAATCAGAATCCAAAGGACCAGGGTTCGATGCCTCGGGCAAGCAAAATGTTTTGCCCGAAATTAACAAATTTGTTTTCAATTAAAATTTTATTTAAACAATTACATAAAAACCTACATAAATTCCTTAGACTACCTTCATGCGGTATATCGCTTGTGTAACACTTTCGGCGTGGGTAGCGCCCAAACAAAGAGCATGCCGATGCACAGGCACTGAACCGTGCGTTTTTTAACAGTTTTATGACTGAGAAACATAAAAGACCTCGTCGGAATCTGGCGTGCTATACCTCATTGGAAAGATAATTTTTTTCTCTACAACTTAAGATAGAAAACATCTGATTATTTTCCATATAAGAGAATGACGCCTCCCCAAAGTCTAGAGGCCGCTGAGACCGCAAAAGTGAATATTTTCAAATTCTATTTTAGCAGATTTATAAAGCACTATCTTATCCACTTATGATAAAATTTTCATTGATATTGCTTTCTTATGCGCGAATCAGCGAGCGCGAACGTGTGGCCATCTCGGCAGGTCTCACCGAGCACTCGTATTTTGAACCGCGCACAACTCGCCAAAATGACGTTTTCAGACACCCGGACCAATTCCAATCGTTTGGCCGTGTTAAAAAGTACCTATAAAGCACTTTAAAGCGAAATCTATTTTTGCCGGGTCCCCGGTCATTTTGATACTCTCGCAAATCGAGTCATATAAATTGCTGTTAAACAGATATACAACACTGGAAACAATATCTGCTTAACTTGATTGGAGGAGCATCTCATTTCGTGTAGAAAATCTGAAAAACCACTAAAAACAACGATTTTATTGACGCGTGGCACATACTTTAAATTAAATTCTATATTTATTTACGGCTAGAACAGTTGAAATGTGATGGCAAGGAGAAAGTGTTCGATGGGATAGCAACAGGAGACAGAGCTTGTGGGGAGTGTGTAAATGGCCTCGATTTTGTGCTTACTTTGTGCTCAAGGGTCGCCAGAGGATGCCGACAGTATCCGGCCGTGGTCGGCCCCGCGCGGGATTCCAGCGTTGACCCCAGTACTCGGCTGTTCACTAAAGGCATGGCCATCTTTCGTTTTCGCTGCTTTGTTGACCCCGTTTGCTCTCGAGTCCGTTCTCTTCACATAAAAAAAACACTTATTGTAAGGTTCTTCTTCCTTAAACGTGCAAATACAAAATAAATAAGAAAATTTTTGTGGTCAGAAAGAAAATAACTTAAATATTCTCTTGCTAGTTCTCTTAGCTTCAAAGCAAAAAGAAATGGCTGGGAAAAAGAGAGGAAAAAAACCCCCATCAACCTTCGATCAGAAGGTGTCCCACTTGCATATGAATTTCCATTAAAACGATGCAAAAGAGAAATTGCGCACTCTTACATCTTACTAGAATGTATAGGCGATAGGCCAATCGCTTGTCACGAGTACAGCTTCACCAATGTTACTTGCTTCTTCCACCGAGCCATTTTCATATTTGCCTTTTTCACAAGCAGACAAGTCGGGCTTTTAATAGCTTTTTTTTTTGTTATTTATTGCCGCATTAATATGTTCACACCAGAAACAATAATCCGCTAACTTTAAGGGCGGAGCTTACGGATGCTCACTCAATCCGTGTACAAAATTCGCAAAAACGACAACAGCAACAAAAAAATTTTTAAATAAGAAGACGACTACAACTTCCTAACACTAGCCTCTAATGGACAACTAGCTATAGCTATGTAACATACCATAGCTAATTGTAAGAAATGGAGCTGGGAACCCTTTCGGGATCGTTTTGAGACCCATCAGGGGATTTTAGGGCATCCGTGTGGAAGTCGAGCAGACGGCCCTGGTGATGTTGATGGTCTGGTTCGCGCCGTTCCGCCATCCTGTGCCGTCGGCCGCGCACACGAGTGTTACGTTAACAGTATTCGCGCCGTTCTCTCCCATAACGGTCCCCGCAGTGCCACCGTTGAACTGTTCATGATGAGAATCAATTATGAATAAAAGTAGGCCAGAAAACTATCCAAAAAGAACTATGAGAATTCAAATGAATTGACACAAAAACTGTCGTGCAGTTCATGCGTCAGTTTTGAACATTTTGTTCAAACAATAAATGAGTCTGTGCTTTAAAGGAAATTAGAAAAAATGAAAGAAATCTTGGAAAAGATTTGACAAAAAAAACCTTAAAAAAAACTCCATGTCAGCAAACCTCAATATTCGCCGGATTCGTGCCGGTGCACGTGAGGTTGAAAGTGTCGCAGCCATTGGCGTCCATGCCCATTATGGCGCTTGTGAAATTCATCTCGCCAGCGCCGGTGCCGGGCATAAGATTCACCAGCGTTGGGCTGCATGTGGCGCAGGCGTCTAAGCCGTGCGAAATGTAGAAATATACATTTGTTTTGTCAAAATGTGCTTACTAAAAAAAACTAAAATATTGTCATTCTAGCAAGAAGAACAATAATTTTTCAATTCCTTCAACGTTTTCAGCTAACTACAAACACTCGCTCTCTCTATCTCTCTCTCTCTCTCTCTTTATGTTATCTTGTACATACTGATAGGATTGGGCGTTGTGGTCGGGCGGACGGCGCCACACGCATATGCAAGGCAGCGATGCACATCGCAAACACGGCCATTCTAGGGTGCGACATGGCAGATGAAGCTGAAATCTCATTTATACACTATAGAATTCGAAAACAATGATGGAACTCTTCACTAATTGTAAGAGATGCAGTTTATAAGGAAGAATATACCATGCGGGACTTGCTTGGAGGAATGTAATAAAAAATAAGATACCATTAATGTTGATTATACGTATCTTACTATAAATTTATTAAAGGATAAAATGTTCAGTTGTGTAGCCAAAGGAGAACGGTTCCATACGCACAAATGGAACGATAGGAACAAGCACAGTTTGCCCGTTTCGTACTAGAGAGTGGAATGAAGACGGCCTGGATGTTCATTCACTATGCCTTTGCCCTTTTAAAGGATTTTAACAGGCAAAGAATCTTTAGCGCAACATACGCTGGAACACTCACTACACCTTTTCACCCTCTTCCTTTTATTTTTTCCTTTCTCGCTCTTTCTCGATCTCTTTCAACTTTCTATTTCTCCAATTGTTTGGCGTCTCGCTCACTTGCTCGTAATCAGTCTCTCTCCCTCTCTCTCTCCCTCTCTCTCTCTCTCTCTTTCTCTCTCTTTCGGCTCTCTCTCTCTTATTTGTCTCTCTATTTCTCTTCCTTTTTGTTCCTCCCTCTCGTTCACACCATGGCTCTCATTCACTTTTTATTTACACATTCTATTGTCTCCACGCCCGTTTTTCCAAATCCTCAATCGGGAGGTCCTCCTTAGGCCTTGTCGTTTCACTTTTTCAATGTTTCTTTCCTCATCCCGGGACACCACTTGCTGCGGGTTATCCGGAGTATTTAAAAAAGGACGAGACTGACACGATGTTGAGAGTGTTCCAGCGTATGGTTCGCTAGACTGTTCGCCTGATAAGATCCTTTAAAAGGGCAAAGGCATAGTGAAAATCCAAGCCATCTTCATTCCACTCTTTCTTGAGACTGTGCTTGTTCCTATCGTTCCATTTGTGCGTATTGAACTTTTCTCCTTGCCAAGTGAATTGTACATTTTAGCTGTAAATAAATTAAAAGTATGATATGCATAATCAACATTAATTCTAACAAAACTTTTCATTACTTTCCTCAAAGTAGATCGCGCATTGATTTTCTTCATAATAAACAAATAATAAAACCTATTACAATTCATAATCAGTTCAATCGTTGTCGTCAAGTCCTGCATTGTATAAATGAGATTTCAGATTGCTATGTCGCACCCTAGAATGGCCGTTTTTGCGATGTTCATTGCTGCCTCGCTTCTGCCGTCTGCATACGCGTGTGCCCCCGTCCGACCGACCACAACGCCCATCCCTACTACGACGACTACTATGTGTAAATATGGACATGAGAGAGAGAAAGAGAAAGAGAAATGAGAGAGAGAGGAGAGTAATAGAGAGCGAGAGAATGTTTGTTGTTGTTTAGGACTTTTACACTTTTCCATCCCACATACTATACTTTCGCATGAAAACTTTAAAGGAATAGAAAAAATAACAATTTTCATTCTCTTTGCATGATTATCGCGATCGAGATGTTGTTATGCTAGAAAAGCGAGACTGCAAAAATTCTCGTTTTTTTCCTAGTATGTAAATTCTAGCAAAAAAAAACCAAATGTACAATCTTTATACATCTTTCTACATCTCACACGCTTAGCCCGCTGCGGGATATGCACCGAGATGATGGTGGATCTGGCGCCCAGTGCCAGGCCGGGCGAGAAGGACTTCGATTCCAGGGTGATGGGCATGGACGCGAATGGCTGCAACACATTTACCCTCACCTGCACCGGAATGGTTCCGATCATCGAGGTTTGCCGATATGTATAATATTTTTCTTTCAAATCTTTTCAAACACTTCAATCATTTTTCTGATTTGCCTTAAAAGAGAGTCTCAAGAATATTTTTACATATACATATTTATTGTTTGAACAAATTGTCAATATGTGTATGTAAAGTTTTCGTGTGCTCACTCCATTTGAAAGCCCACTCTAAATTTCGAATTCCGTTAACGGTATGGAGTCGGGAAGTTCAAAATAGTTTTTTTAACGTCTATTCATATTTAACTGTCAAAATGATTAGCTCAACAATATGGCGTTGCCCCCCTCCATGCCTGGCATGACCACGACCGTAATGCTCGTGTGTGCTGCCGACGGCACTGGCTGGCGGTCCGGTCAGGCACCCGCTAACATCACCAAGGCGGTCTGCTCGGTCACAATGGGTCCCTGAAGAGTCCCCTAATTGGTGTCAAAAGGGTGCCTATCTCTATTACTAAAAATAAGCTGTCGCAAGTTAGCTATAGTTAGTTGTCTTTGAGAGGTAGCTTATAGTTAGAAAGTTGTAGACGTTGTCTCATTTTTAGATTTTTTGTTGTTGTTATTTTCACGGATTTTGTATACGGATGGAGAGAGCCTCCGTAGCCGCCAAGTTAACTTATATTTTTTTCAACAAAAATGTAGTATTTAGGTACTCTCACTGTGACTTAATGCTCATTTTTCTTTTCTTGCAAAAATAAAAATGGTCTAGCTTTATCAATTTATTATTCGGCAAATTTGAAGAATAATCGTGCAAAATGACATGAAAAAAATCGTCCGCGAAACCTGCAGTGCCGACAGAGTGGAGTTAACAGCAGAAATTAACTTCATAATTGTACTGTCAGTGACTGAATGGTCATTTACATCTTTAAAAAAAATTAAGCGTTGACAAATAAGTACATCGCATTGCTCGTAAATTTTGGATGGAAAGAAATTAAAAGTGCGATTTTGTCTCCATTAAAAATCCGTATAAAATTAATTAGTTTCGTAAAGAGTTTCCACTCTTGTGAGGTTGACCTCGCTCTCCGTCTCCATCAACATTGCCTCTCTCTTCTCTCCTCTTTCCCTCAGGCACGCCCGCTCTCCGTCCAACATATATCTCTCCCTCTCATTCCTCTTTCTATATTCCTCATCCCATGCTTCCTCCTATGCTTTGTACAAATGATGAGTGTGCTGATGTTCTTGGTCGGTCGAAATTTTTCTAAGTCCAGAACTCACGTTGAAATTTTAGGCCGTTATTTTTCTAAGTCCAGAACTCCCGTTGAAATTTCCACGAGTTATTTTTCTAAGTCCAGAACGTTCCGTTGATATTTTTACCGTAATTTTTTTAAGTCCAGGATTCATTCCACCTTGTTCTTGGTCGATCGAAATATTACAAGTCCAGGATCCAGACAGGATCCGAACCTGGGTCGCATGCGTCGTAAGTCATTGCGTTACCAATCGGCCAATCGTCCATCATACCAACTAGCAAGTGAAGATGTAGACATTCTACAGGCAGTGATCATACATCAGAGATCACATATCACTACCCGAGGGGAATTACAAGTCCAGGATACCGACCGGATCCGAACCTGGGTCGCTTGCGTCGTATGTCGTAACGTTACCAATCGGCCATTCGTCCATCATGCCAAGTAGCTAGCGAAGATGTAGACATTCAGGTGGAAGTGATCATACATCAGAGAACACACATCACTCACAGGAGGGGGATATTTCCAATACAGATTTATGCTAGTCGAAATATCACAAGTCCGGAATAAATAGAGCGGGGGGGGGGTCGAGGGGGTCGAACCAGGGCCTTTCGATTTGAAAACGAACACACTACCAATGAGCCAATCGGCCGTCATACCAACTCTCAACTGAATATGTAGACATGCAAACGTGTATGTGGAAGTGATACATATTTTCCCCAAGTCCAAAACCCTTCGTGAATTATTCAGATACAGGAATATTTTCCAAGTCCGAACCCCCCCCCCCCCATTGAATATTACACCAGTGTTCATGTGCTCTCTTAAATGATGACCACGTCATTCTCTGTACTTTCACTTTATGTTACGTAATATAATGCCCACGAATTCTATTTATATCAGTACTGTTGGTAATGGAATCTATTATGAAATAAATCTCGGCAGGTCTCACCGAGCACTCGTATTTTGAACCGCGCACAACTCGCCAAAATGACGTTTTCAGACACCCGGACCAATTCCAATCGTTTGGCCGTGTTAAAAAGTACCTATAAAGCACTTTAAAGCGAAATCTATTTTTGCCGGGTCCCCGGTCATTTTGATACTCTCGCAAATCGAGTCATATAAATTGCTGTTAAACAGATATACAACACTGGAAACAATATCTGCTTAACTTGATTGGAGGAGCATCTCATTTCGTGTAGAAAATCTGAAAAACCACTAAAAACAACGATTTTATTGACGCGTGGCACATACTTTAAATTAAATTCTATATTTATTTACGGCTATAACAGTTGAAATGTGATGGCAAGGAGAAAGTGTTCGATGGGATAGCAACAGGAGACAGAGCTTGTGGGGAGTGTGTAAATGGCCTCGATTTTGTGCTTACTTTGTGCTCAAGGGTCGCCAGAGGATGCCGACAGTATCCGGCCGTGGTCGGCCCCGCGCGGGATTCCAGCGTTGACCCCAGTACTCGGCTGTTCACTAAAGGCATGGCCATCTTTCGTTTTCGCTGCTTTGTTGACCCCGTTTGCTCTCGAGTCCGTTCTCTTCACATAAAAAAACACTTATTGTAAGGTTCTTCTTCCTTAAACGTGCAAATACAAAATAAATAAGAAAATTTTTGTGGTCAGAAAGAAAATAACTTAAATATTCTCTTGCTAGTTCTCTTAGCTTCAAAGCAAAAAGAAATGGCTGGGAAAAAGAGAGGAAAAAAACCCCCATCAACCTTCGATCAGAAGGTGTCCCACTTGCATATGAATTTCCATTAAAACGATGCAAAAGAGAAATTGCGCACTCTTACATCTTACTAGAATGTATAGGCGATAGGCCAATCGCTTGTCACGAGTACAGCTTCACCAATGTTACTTGCTTCTTCCACCGAGCCATTTTCATATTTGCCTTTTTCACAAGCAGACAAGTCGGGCTTTTAATAGCTTTTTTTTTGTTATTTATTGCCGCATTAATATGTTCACACCAGAAACAATAATCCGCTAACTTTAAGGGCGGAGCTTACGGATGCTCACTCAATCCGTGTACAAAATTCGCAAAAACGACAACAGCAACAAAAAAATTTTTAAATAAGAAGACGACTACAACTTCCTAACACTAGCCTCTAATGGACAACTAGCTATAGCTATGTAACATACCATAGCTAATTGTAAGAAATGGAGCTGGGAACCCTTTCGGGATCGTTTTGAGACCCATCAGGGGATTTTAGGGCATCCGTGTGGAAGTCGAGCAGACGGCCCTGGTGATGTTGATGGTCTGGTTCGCGCCGTTCCGCCATCCTGTGCCGTCGGCCGCGCACACGAGTGTTACGTTAACAGTATTCGCGCCGTTCTCTCCCATAACGGTCCCCGCAGTGCCACCGTTGAACTGTTCATGATGAGAATCAATTATGAATAAAAGTAGGCCAGAAAACTATCCAAAAAGAACTATGAGAATTCAAATGAATTGACACAAAAACTGTCGTGCAGTTCATGCGTCAGTTTTGAACATTTTGTTCAAACAATAAATGAGTCTGTGCTTTAAAGGAAATTAGAAAAAATGAAAGAAATCTTGGAAAAGATTTGACAAAAAAAACCTTAAAAAAATCTCCATGTCAGCAAACCTCAATATTCGCCGGATTCGTGCCGGTGCACGTGAGGTTGAAAGTGTCGCAGCCATTGGCGTCCATGCCCATTATGGCGCTTGTGAAATTCATCTCGCCAGCGCCGGTGCCGGGCATAAGATTCACCAGCGTTGGGCTGCATGTGGCGCAGGCGTCTAAGCCGTGCGAAATGTAGAAATATACATTTGTTTTGTCAAAATGTGCTTACTAAAAAAAACTAAAATATTGTCATTCTAGCAAGAAGAACAATAATTTTTCAATTCCTTCAACGTTTTCAGCTAACTACAAACACTCGCTCTCTCTATCTCTCTCTCTCTCTCTCTTTATGTTATCTTGTACATACTGATAGGATTGGGCGTTGTGGTCGGGCGGACGGCGCCACACGCATATGCAAGGCAGCGATGCACATCGCAAACACGGCCATTCTAGGGTGCGACATGGCAGATGAAGCTGAAATCTCATTTATACACTATAGAATTCGAAAACAATGATGGAACTCTTCACTAATTGTAAGAGATGCAGTTTATAAGGAAGAATATACCATGCGGGACTTGCTTGGAGGAATGTAATAAAAAATAAGATACCATTAATGTTGATTATACGTATCTTACTATAAATTTATTAAAGGATAAAATGTTCAGTTGTGTAGCCAAAGGAGAACGGTTCCATACGCACAAATGGAACGATAGGAACAAGCACAGTTTGCCCGTTTCGTACTAGAGAGTGGAATGAAGACGGCCTGGATGTTCATTCACTATGCCTTTGCCCTTTTAAAGGATTTTAACAGGCAAAGAATCTTTAGCGCAACATACGCTGGAACACTCACTACACCTTTTCACCCTCTTCCTTTTATTTTTTCCTTTCTCGCTCTTTCTCGATCTCTTTCAACTTTCTATTTCTCCAATTGTTTGGCGTCTCGCTCACTTGCTCGTAATCAGTCTCTCTCCCTCTCTCTCTCCCTCTCTCTCTCTCTCTCTTTCTCTCTCTTTCGGCTCTCTCTCTCTTATTTGTCTCTCTATTTCTCTTCCTTTTTGTTCCTCCCTCTCGTTCACACCATGGCTCTCATTCACTTTTTATTTACACATTCTATTGTCTCCACGCCCGTTTTTCCAAATCCTCAATCGGGAGGTCCTCCTTAGGCCTTGTCGTTTCACTTTTTCAATGTTTCTTTCCTCATCCCGGGACACCACTTGCTGCGGGTTATCCGGAGTATTTAAAAAAGGACGAGACTGACACGATGTTGAGAGTGTTCCAGCGTATGGTTCGCTAGACTGTTCGCCTGATAAGATCCTTTAAAAGGGCAAAGGCATAGTGAAAATCCAAGCCATCTTCATTCCACTCTTTCTTGAGACTGTGCTTGTTCCTATCGTTCCATTTGTGCGTATTGAACTTTTCTCCTTGCCAAGTGAATTGTACATTTTAGCTGTAAATAAATTAAAAGTATGATATGCATAATCAACATTAATTCTAACAAAACTTTTCATTACTTTCCTCAAAGTAGATCGCGCATTGATTTTCTTCATAATAAACAAATAATAAAACCTATTACAATTCATAATCAGTTCAATCGTTGTCGTCAAGTCCTGCATTGTATAAATGAGATTTCAGATTGCTATGTCGCACCCTAGAATGGCCGTTTTTGCGATGTTCATTGCTGCCTCGCTTCTGCCGTCTGCATACGCGTGTGCCCCCGTCCGACCGACCACAACGCCCATCCCTACTACGACGACTACTATGTGTAAATATGGACATGAGAGAGAGAAAGAGAAAGAGAAATGAGAGAGAGAGGAGAGTAATAGAGAGCGAGAGAATGTTTGTTGTTGTTTAGGACTTTTACACTTTTCCATCCCACATACTATACTTTCGCATGAAAACTTTAAAGGAATAGAAAAAATAACAATTTTCATTCTCTTTGCATGATTATCGCGATCGAGATGTTGTTATGCTAGAAAAGCGAGACTGCAAAAATTCTCGTTTTTTTCCTAGTATGTAAATTCTAGCAAAAAAAAACCAAATGTACAATCTTTATACATCTTTCTACATCTCACACGCTTAGCCCGCTGCGGGATATGCACCGAGATGATGGTGGATCTGGCGCCCAGTGCCAGGCCGGGCGAGAAGGACTTCGATTCCAGGGTGATGGGCATGGACGCGAATGGCTGCAACACATTTACCCTCACCTGCACCGGAATGGTTCCGATCATCGAGGTTTGCCGATATGTATAATATTTTTCTTTCAAATCTTTTCAAACACTTCAATCATTTTTCTGATTTGCCTTAAAAGAGAGTCTCAAGAATATTTTTACATATACATATTTATTGTTTGAACAAATTGTCAATATGTGTATGTAAAGTTTTCGTGTGCTCACTCCATTTGAAAGCCCACTCTAAATTTCGAATTCCGTTAACGGTATGGAGTCGGGAAGTTCAAAATAGTTTTTTTAACGTCTATTCATATTTAACTGTCAAAATGATTAGCTCAACAATATGGCGTTGCCCCCCTCCATGCCTGGCATGACCACGACCGTAATGCTCGTGTGTGCTGCCGACGGCACTGGCTGGCGGTCCGGTCAGGCACCCGCTAACATCACCAAGGCGGTCTGCTCGGTCACAATGGGTCCCTGAAGAGTCCCCTAATTGGTGTCAAAAGGGTGCCTATCTCTATTACTAAAAATAAGCTGTCGCAAGTTAGCTATAGTTAGTTGTCTTTGAGAGGTAGCTTATAGTTAGAAAGTTGTAGACGTTGTCTCATTTTTAGATTTTTTGTTGTTGTTATTTTCACGGATTTTGTATACGGATGGAGAGAGCCTCCGTAGCCGCCAAGTTAACTTATATTTTTTTCAACAAAAATGTAGTATTTAGGTACTCTCACTGTGACTTAATGCTCATTTTTCTTTTCTTGCAAAAATAAAAATGGTCTAGCTTTATCAATTTATTATTCGGCAAATTTGAAGAATAATCGTGCAAAATGACATGAAAAAAATCGTCCGCGAAACCTGCAGTGCCGACAGAGTGGAGTTAACAGCAGAAATTAACTTCATAATTGTACTGTCAGTGACTGAATGGTCATTTACATCTTTAAAAAAAATTAAGCGTTGACAAATAAGTACATCGCATTGCTCGTAAATTTTGGATGGAAAGAAATTAAAAGTGCGATTTTGTCTCCATTAAAAATCCGTATAAAATTAATTAGTTTCGTAAAGAGTTTCCACTCTTGTGAGGTTGACCTCGCTCTCCGTCTCCATCAACATTGCCTCTCTCTTCTCTCCTCTTTCCCTCAGGCACGCCCGCTCTCCGTCCAACATATATCTCTCCCTCTCATTCCTCTTTCTATATTCCTCATCCCATGCTTCCTCCTATGCTTTGTACAAATGATGAGTGTGCTGATGTTCTTGGTCGGTCGAAATTTTTCTAAGTCCAGAACTCCCGTTGAAATTTTAGGCCGTTATTTTTCTAAGTCCAGAACTCCCGTTGAAATTTCCACGAGTTATTTTTCTAAGTCCAGAACGTTCCGTTGATATTTTTACCGTAATTTTTTTAAGTCCAGGATTCATTCCACCTTGTTCTTGGTCGATCGAAATATTACAAGTCCAGGATCCAGACAGGATCCGAACCTGGGTCGCATGCGTCGTAAGTCATTGCGTTACCAATCGGCCAATCGTCCATCATACCAACTAGCAAGTGAAGATGTAGACATTCTACAGGCAGTGATCATACATCAGAGATCACATATCACTACCCGAGGGGAATTACAAGTCCAGGATACCGACCGGATCCGAACCTGGGTCGCTTGCGTCGTATGTCGTAACGTTACCAATCGGCCATTCGTCCATCATGCCAAGTAGCTAGCGAAGATGTAGACATTCAGGTGGAAGTGATCATACATCAGAGAACACACATCACTCACAGGAGGGGGATATTTCCAATACAGATTTATGCTAGTCGAAATATCACAAGTCCGGAATAAATAGAGCGGGGGGGGGGTCGAGGGGGTCGAACCAGGGCCTTTCGATTTGAAAACGAACACACTACCAATGAGCCAATCGGCCGTCATACCAACTCTCAACTGAATATGTAGACATGCAAACGTGTATGTGGAAGTGATACATATTTTCCCCAAGTCCAAAACCCTTCGTGAATTATTCAGATACAGGAATATTTTCCAAGTCCGAACCCCCCCCCCCCCCATTGAATATTACACCAGTGTTCATGTGCTCTCTTAAATGATGACCACGTCATTCTCTGTACTTTCACTTTATGTTACGTAATATAATGCCCACGAATTCTATTTATATCAGTACTGTTGGTAATGGAATCTATTATGAAATAAATAACGCCCACGCTATAATGAAAATAGCATATGATTTATGTACATACAAGTTAGAGAAAGAAAGAAAAGTTACGAAATATGTCATATAGGATATGATGCATGTCTTATCAGCGTTCAGGATCTAGAGAGGATGCTGCCAGCGCCAAGGCGGATAAGTGAGAAATAGTGCATAAAAAAGGAGATTTAAATCACAAACAGTGCATTGATCACGAAAGGAAGTTGTAGTCGTCTTCTTATTTTGACATGGTCAGTTTTTTTAAAAGAACTGTTAAATTTGCTTGTTTACAATCATACGTTGTGATATTTCTGTATAAACGTATTAATAGTTCATTATAAATTTGTAGGTAATGCTAGACGTGCTCGAGAAGAGCAAGCCGGTTCAACATGGAAGCGACCTTCGTGTATCTGTCGCCATTAACCAAGAAGGCCAAGCAAGGGCCTACTACATGAAGCCATCTGTATACTCGGACAACATTCCGAACATACTGCGCAAAGAGATCTCCTTTGCCAACACGTCAACGGGAGTGGCAACACCACTTCTGCTCAGCGAGGTATATACATTATTGCAAAGTCTTTTCAATTTCTTGCTATTCATTTATAATGTTTATTTTATTTTTAGCTTCATGTAAGAATCTCGTGGATAGATGTGCCAACAGGATCTGGAAATCGTTCCTTCGCGAAGAAGAGCGATTGGAGGAACATCACCAAGGCCAAAGGTTCCTAAATTATTTCATATAAAAAGAATTGGAATTTATCATTTATCATTTTATTAAACGAAAGTAATTTCAGGGAGTAAGGACTGTCTCGCAAAAGCCATTGCACTTGGCATGGCATACCTTGACCGAAAGAAAGATGTCGACCGATGGAAGTCAATCTCGCGTCATGAAAGACGCCAACAGAAGGTCGCCGACCTCTACCACAGGGAATTTGCGATACCTAAGAAGGCCGCCTACTCCATCGAGGATGTCAAGCTGTTCCAAGAGAACATGCCAGGCGTCCAGCTCGTCTTGTTTTATGGTGATAAACCAGGCAAGGCAGTTTTCGCCGGCGATTACGTTGACGACAACAGTGTGATTGGACTTCGTCTGCGTCGTGGCCACTTTGACCACATTAAGAGAATCTCTACATTCTTCAGTTAGTCATTTTAATTATATATTTATTATATTTAAAATGTTTATTTGCTGTTTAAGATCGACAGTTCTACTGCCCACTATGTGACTTCTGGATAACGCTGCATCGGCACACTACTCGTGCCCTGTCAACTGTGACAAATGTGGAACGCGACAGAAGGACATGTGCAACGGGCACGGTGCACACAAGTGTGAGGCATGTGGAGTCGCCTGCCACAATGAAGAATGCCTGAAACGACACCAAGAGAAAGGTTACAACTCTGTTTAAATATTTATAATTATATATTTTATCTTAGGAACTCGTGGAGGTCGTTCCTTCTGTGAGACTCTCGACCGTTGCCCAAACTGCCACCACTCCAAAGCCGAGAAGAGGAAGGGTCGTCCTCACCAATGTGGCTACTCCTACTGTGCGACGTGTTGTGAGGACCGTCCGGAAGGCCACAAGACGTGCTACGTCTCAACTCTTCCGCCCCTGTCAAAGACGTTCAAGAAGAAGACGATAGTGTTTGACATCGAAGTAAGAATTTACTTAAATTTTTGTCTATTTAAACATACCGACACTATTTTATGACATTATTATTCCTCGTTTTCCTCAGACGCGCATCGTCAAGTACAAGAGGGGAGCCAAGATGCACGTTCCCAATCTCATCATCGCTCTCCGCTTGTGCGGAAAATGCGAAGGAGAGCTGCCCAAGGACGTCTACGATGTCACATGCAGTTGTGAACACTGCGGAGGCCGACGACTCTGGCAGTGGCAGGCGCTGGACGACCCAAAGAAGAAGATCATCGAAGAATTCTGTGACTGGGTGTTCGGCGACGAACACAAAGGATTCACCGTCGTCGCCCACAATCTCCGCGCGTTAGTATTTTATCTATTTATTTTTCTTATTTAAATTAAATAATTTCATCTTTTATTTGTTCATAATTTTAGCTATGATGGCCAGTTTATACTGCGCCATCTGTGCAGCGACCGAAGCCCAGTCGCGCCGTCCGAGTTGATAATGGCCGGAAGAAAAATTATGAAGCTCGAGGTCAACAACGTGCGCATGGTTGACTCCCTGAGCTTCCTCGCCATGCCTTTCGCCTCGTTCCCCAAGGCATTCGGAATCAAGGAATTAAAGAAGGTATGATAAATATTCATTTCAGAAATGCTTTTCTAATATAAATAGTTAGGGGTACTTCCCGCACCGCTTCAATCGCCCTGCCAACTACCAATACGTTGGCAAGATCCCGGACAAGAAGTACTTTGGCTACAAGTCGATGCGGGATGAGGCGAGGACCGCATTCGACGATTGGCACGACAAGCACGAGCAGAACGAATTTACATTCGACTTCCGTCTGGAGATTGAAGCTTATTGCTTCTCCGATGTCGTCCTCCTGCATGAGGGGATTCGCACCTTTGATGCCGAGTGCTTTGGCGCCACGGGCGTCCATGTCTTTCACGAGAGCGTGACGGCGGCGAGTGCGGCCATGCGTGTCTTCCGCCGCAAGTTCCTCAGAAAGGACCTCTTGGCTGTCGAGAAGCCAATCACCGCCGAGGACAAGCAGAGTCGACTGGCTCTAAAGATGCTTGCGTAAGTATTAATATATTTTTTGTTTAATTCATCAAACAATGTTCTACTTGTAGATACCTGAGGAAGACCAAGGGTGTCCAAATCCGTGATGCGCAGCACGGTGGCGAGAAGAGAATCAAGGGAACACGCTACCGCGGCGTCGACGGCTATGTCAAGAGGCCGAATAAGAGGGATCTCATCATCAAGGTACATTTGTAATTTTGATAAAACAATTATATTCAACATTTATTGTTTGTTCATTTGTATATGTTTCTAGTTCCTTTGCTATAACATATATTTTAGATCCACGGCTGCTACTGGCATGCCTGTCGTTGCCAATACTCGGACCACACGATGGTGCGAGGTCGGCGTGCAGCCCTGATCCGCTAAGAAGAAGAGATGCGACTCCAGCATCTCCGTCGCAAGCACAAGGTCGTTGTGATCCGTGAGTGCCAAATCGAGAAGAGGCTCAAGAAGGACGACAAGATGCGGCAATTCTTTGCCGACTATGAGATTGGGGTTAGAAAGTTTTACTTATTTCGTTTAATAAAATTAAATGTACATTTATAGACACCTCTCAATCTGTACGACGCCTTCTTTGGCGGGAGATGCGAGGTCTTCCGCATGTACGCAAAACCTGAGCCCGGCTACACCATCCGCTACCTCGACGTTTGCAGTTAGTAATTAAAGAATAAGCATAAGTTCAATCTTATTTAAATAATTGAAAATATTTCTTTAGGTCTGTACCCGTACACGAACAAGTACAGACCGTACCCGGTGGATAAGGGCAAGATGCTCGACGTCTCAAGGATCCAGACAACCATCACGAAGCGGGAAGAGCTGACGATTCAAGGATTCGTCAAGTGCACAGTAAGTCCAAAATTTATTAATTAAAACATTTATTAATGCAAGATATTAGGTCCTGCCGCCGACTCGTCTCTTCGTCCCAGTTCTGGCGCTTCGTTCTGGCGGCAAGAACGTCATCCTTCTGTGTGCCGCGTGCGCCGAGAAGATGGACCCCTACACTCTCGGCTGCCAGCACAGCAAGATGGAGAGGCAGTTCGTCGGCACGTTCGCCACCGTCGAACTGATCGAGGCGCTCAAGTGTATATACAAGATCTTTAAGATCCACTCGGTTCGTTTCAAATAAATTTTGGTAGAAGTACATTTTATTTAAACAAAGCAGTACAATTTATTTAGGCGCGCCACTATAAGAAGTGGTCGCTCTATGAGCGGAACGCGGCCACCGGAGAAGTCACCCACGGCGTCCTGTCCGAATACATGGACACGTGGGTCGGCAAAAAGACGGTATATTTTATTTTGATTCTTATTTTTCTCTTGCTATATTTATATTTTATACGAGGCATCCGGGTGGCCAGCTTCCGCGGACACTGAAGAGAAGAAGAGCGCGTTCATCGAACGCTTCGAGGAACGAGAAGGAATCCGCTTGAATGCGGAAACGATTGCGCACAACCCGGCGGCCAGACAAGTCTCCAAGCTGATGGCCAATTCGCTTGTCAGTTTGAATTATTTATTTATTTGAACATAGTATTGTTTTCTTTTTATATGAACATATATTTACAGTGGGGCAAGCTGGGAGAGAGCAACGACAGGCTGAAAACGGAGATTGTCGACGATCCGAGCCGCTTCTTCCGTCTTATGAACGATGCCGACGTGGACGTGCGGGACTACTGTCTGCTCGGAGACAGGAAGTTGCAAGTCACCTTCCGGCCGTCTACTTCTGCAACACTGAAGCCTCTCCCGACGACGAGTCTGGCGTCGGCAGTTTTGACAACTGCCTACGCCAGATGCACCCTGCTGAACATCATCTAGAGGATCCCTCATCCTGAAGAGAGGCTCCTCTACGTCGGTAAGTATAACGTTATTACGATTAATGTTTCTTTCTATTTACCATGTTTGTTTTAATTAAAACTTTACTTTCAGAAACCGACTCAGTCCTCTATCTTCACAAGGAGGACGAGGTCGACCCCTTGGCCGAGTTGGAAGGCGACTTCCTCGGCGACCTCACGGATGAGATGGGAGGTGGTCGTGGCACGGAATTCGTCGCCCAGGGACCCAAGGCGTATTCATATCGATGGCAGACGCCCGACGGCAAGAGGCACGAAAAGGCGAAGTGCAGAGGCTTCCCCGTCACGAGGGACTCTGCAGCGTCGATCCATTTCAGATCGATGCATCGCTTTGTGCGGCGCCTCAAGAATCGTACGGGATGGAAGAAGATTCCCATCCCGTACGAGCGCTTCGCCATCGACGGCGATCACGGGATCGAAACCGTGACGTTCGAGAAGCTCTTTCAGAACGTGTTCAACAAGAGGCGCATTCCCTTTGGGACGTATGGGACGTTCCCATACGGGTATCGAGGCACATAGTGCACCAATCACTGTCTGCCTTTTCTTGTGAAGCTTTGCTGGAAACGTCATTGTCAGTAGTTCTGAATTACCAAAAGGTTTCTGATTTCCGACTGTGTTGAATTGTGAAACGTACTTTGAATAATTTTGATTTCAGTTGTTGTACTTGAAAAAAATTAGTACTTTTGAAACTTGCGATAAATGTATCTTACTTGGCCTTCGTGTATGCTTGTATGTGGACCTTCGGGATGTGGAAAAAGCACATTAATTCATAGAATTATAACAACAAAGGAACAAGTATATGAAAATATAAGCCTGGACATGTTATTTTCTGTTACAATGAATACCAAACTGGCTATAACGAGTTTGCCAATCTTGCACATGTCACAATGCATGAAGGCATCCCTGACATTGAAACGTTGAGGGAAAAGAAGAATGAAAAAGCACTACTTGTTCTTGACGATCTAATGGTAAAGCTAATGAAGAACAATAATGCCTATGAAGAATCCAAACATTTTTTGTTTACCTTTCAAATTTGTCGTCCTGTTGTTCATTAAAATAATTTCATTAAGGAAGAACAAAGCGAGGGTCTTCATTCACAACACCCAATCCTTCACCGTAATGACAAGTTTGTACTGTAATTGTTTTTTTTTTCAAAACAAGAGACTGAAAATAGTACACTAGATCTTGATACAATATCTTTATCAATTAAGAATAACAGAGAAAAAATTTTAATAATCCCGAATCGTCATCGTGAATCTGAAAATATTTAACATTAAAAATATATTTAAATTTAAAAAAAAACATCTATATTAAAAATATAAATAAATAAAATTGTTATTCATTATGTTCTGTATAAATTGAATATGAAAAGGGAATTGTTTTTTTAAAGTTATTTTTATGTACATACTGTGATACTATCTTGCATACACAACCCACAAAATAAAGTCAATAAGATACGTCCAGCATGCCACATTTTGCAGCAAAAATAAATAAAGAGGGAACACACATTCATTTCGGCGACTTGACGATGCGCCCCGTCCACCAGAGGGTTTAAAAGGCATTCTTATGGCTTTCACAGGCAATTCTGTAATAGGTTTTTATAAGTAAAAGGTTTTTTTTTAAATTCCCTTGAATTAGAAATGAATAAAAACATTGTTACATATACCAAAGAGATTATATTCTATTAAAATATATCCAACCTGGGCGTAGATTACGATCCCAACATCTCGCCACACGTGAAAAATTCTTGGTCGTATTATGGCCTCCACAAGCATTTCTGTAAGGTTTTTTGTGTTTTCTTTTTTTTTAAATATAAGAAAAGGGTTTTCATTTACTTGAATTAGAAATGAATAAAAAAAAACCTTGTTACACATAACGCGTCGATAACGATGCCCTCGTCTTGCGCACTGAACTGTAACGTTTTGTCTGTCTTCCAACACGTTCATGCCCTGCCAACATGAATTTTTTAAAAAGCTTGTGTATATACCGTTTCTATGTACATACCGTACTACTGTCTATCATATCCAACTTGTATTATAAATACAATAACCTTTATATGACATTTTTCTATAGGAAAAAAAGGTTTTTGGAAGCGAACAATTACTTGTATGTGTTATATCTAAGACATTCACTTTGTAAAGTTAAAGGTTTGGCACATACCATACTAATTTCCGGTATCAAAATCCACAGTTTTAAGTCTTAAACACTAATAAATATCAGACATGACCTTGCAACTGTGAGTGTTGTTTGATTGTAAATAAATTATCATGCAACATGTCTTAACAAAAAACCTTTTGGAAAGGGAATGGGATCTTGCATGACAGTTTTATGTACATTACGTTATATTCCTTGGTATAACTATTCTACAAATTACTGTCACTAATAAAGACAAGGCTTGACACACTTGGTTTAAAAAAATTAAATAAAGTATCTTTATACACCTTTCGAATATGTCGTCACGTGGTTCGTTTTCCTACATCTTGTTTACTAAGATATCAGTCTGCGTGATGCCTTGTATAAGAAAGCAATACCTGAAAAGGAAATTATTAGCCATGTATATCACGAATGTATTCTATCATCTGATAACGTGACAAATAAAATTTTTTGGATTTGATAATGCCAAAGCGTTTTTGGACAAGTAAAATCAAAATAACAGAAACAAGAAACAACTAGGAAGGTAATTTAAATGCATAATGAAAAGTTCGGAATCGGACGAAAGCGGTCGCGTTAAGCGTTATAAGAAAGGTATACAGAAAGATAGAGACCGAGAGAACAAAGAACGCCTTCAGATCTTTAGCGAATTAATTGAACAGAATAACGGACTCATTAAATGAAAAAAAGAAGAGAGATCTTGACAACGCCAATTCGGCATATTTTGCGTGTAATTTTTTGTTGTTTACATAACGATTATTTCTTTATTCTTATGTTCGGTGCATACATACTCTCACTATTTGTTGTCGAAACTTTTCTTTTCGTTGTTAATCGTACTGCATTTTTTCAGACATTACATATGTTCATCTCCTGTGTCTTCAACGTTAATTGCTCTTGCCTTCTCGAGAAGGCAACCTCGGGACCTTCACGTAGTATATCTGGAGGATAAGATTCGAATGTTAGTACGGTTTGTTCATTAACTTCATCTCAACTTTTTTCGCTTTTCCTTCTTTCTCTTGCTTTCCTTCTTTCCTTCTAGAGTCATCATTCAAAAACAATTTTTTAGTTTATACATATCCACACTTCCGGTGTGTATGACTTTTTACATACTCTCTCTCTCCTCTATTTTTTTTGTTGTTGACACTGTCTAAAGAGATCTGTAAAACATGATAATACATTCCATTTCAATCCAAAGGATTGCATTCTTGTCTATCTCTCTCTTTCTCTAAATACATATTTGATATAATCTCTTATATTTCTATGTCTTCTTTTTCCATTCATCCTGGATAATGAAAATGCATTTAGATCCGGAATCTGTCTACATCTCTGGGACTTTGAGACGATGGTCTCTCATATTGTCTGCATTCCAGGTTCGAATACTTAAGTCAGAGATTTCGTACGTATCCAATCACTTTTTTCACTTTTCATTTTTTTATTTACTATCTTTTTTCAGATGGCGGCTATCTCTAACAACGAGACTAATGATGTATGTTCAGAAATTTTATTCTCCTTTCTTATCTATGTATTGCTTCATTCTATGTATTTCCTTTTTAATACATTAACACTTTTAAATATCGCCTTAATAAACAATTGTCTAGTTGTTTTTTAAGGAGGAATTGAAACGGGAGATTGTCGATTCATCTGACGAGGCAAATGAGAACACGAAACGCGGTGTCGGCGGGAAGAAGGTATGACTATTTTTTACATTCTTTGTTCAATAAACCTATAGTATGTTTCACTTTTATTCTACAACCTTCACACCAACTAAAATATAGGATTGTCTTAATTAATAATTTTCTATTTTTTTAAGAAGGCAGCTAAGCTTGTGGTGTTGGATGATGACGATTCCGATGACGGTTCAGTGGTGAAAACGAAACGTGTTGCCGACGGGAAGAAGGTATGACTAATTTTTTTATATTCTTTGTTCAATAAACCTATAGTATGTTTCACTTTCACTCTACAATAATTTCTATATTCTACCTTCCTTCACACCAACTAAAATAAGATTGTCTTAATTAATAATTTTCTATTTTTTTAAGAAGGCAGCTAAGCTTGTGGTGTTGGATGATGACGATTCCGATAACGGTTCAGTATTGAAAACGAAACGTGTTGCCGACGGGAAGAAGGTATGACTAATTTTTTATATTCTTTGTTCAATAAACCTATAGTATGTTTCACTTTCACTCTACAATAATTTCTATATTCTTACAGATGAAGCGACCCAATTGTGGCTGTGGAAATTCCATGGTTATGCGTGTGTATGGCAAGGTGAGTGTTGATAACGGAAAGGTGAGAGTTTTAAAATATAAACACATACATATATATAATTTTATATATATATATATATTAAGTATTCTATAAATATTATTCTCGATTTGCTAAGACATTATATTTTTTCAGAATCTCCTGTTCTCGTGCCAAGCGCATGCGGAGAGCAAGGTCCGCAGAATCGGTGTTCCGTCGGATTATGAGCCCCTGATTCGGTGTTGCAAGGATGCGGATCGGAAGGAGCCCACTTCCCACACCAAATCCAATCCGGATCGCAAGTTCTCGACATGCACGTCATGCAATGCTTTCGAGTGGGATTATTGAAATATGAATAAAAGAAATGTTGAAGAATAAATTTTGTCTTTTATATTTGAGCAATATCACATTAAAAAATTAAGATGAAATACGAAAGAATAGATGTGAACTATGTTTGGAAATAATAAAGTGATTTTTTAGCTTAATAAGGTCACACTTCAAACAAAGAATAAAGATGAGCAGCCTAAATATTAGTTTATGGACTTGGGAATATAGTCCTCTGTCACTTCCTTATACATGTACATCTGTCCACAATTTTACTTCTGACAATGTATAGCTGCCGAATGCGTCATTGGTATAGGGATCTATTTCAAAATGATTGGCCCTTTTCGATCCTCTTGGGAAAATATGTATAGCTCGTTATATTCCTATCACTATTCATTCACTCTTCCTGGACTTGGGAAAATTTTAGAAGTAACATTCAATGGGTGGTGGACTTGAAAAATATTCTTGTATCTGAATAATTCACTAGGGGTTTTGTACTTGGGGGAAAATATGTATCACTTACACATACACGTTTGCATGTCTACATATTAAGATGCGGGTTGGAATGACGTCCGATTGGCTCATTGGTAATGAGTTCGTTTTCAAATCGTAAAGTCCCAGGTTCAACCCCCCTCGGGGCAATATCAATTGCTCTATTTATTTCGGACTTGTGATATTTCTACTTGCTTAAAAAATATTACCCCCCCCTTGGCATAATCTGTGATCATGTGATGTATGATCACATTCCACACGAATGTCTACATCTTCACTTGCAAGTTGGTATGATGACCGAATAGCCCATTGGTACCGTCACGACTTGTGATGCAAGCTACCCAGGTTCGATTCCCGTCGGGATCCTGGACTTGTGATATTTCAACCAGCAGACATGTCAATATCCCCCCTGTGAGTGATGTGTGATCTCTGATGTATGGTCACATTCCACTAGAATGTCTACATCTTCGTATGCAAGTTGGTATGATGGACGAATGGCCGATTGGTAACACTGGTACTTACGACGCAGGCGACCCAGGTTCGGATCCTGTCGGGATCCTGGACTTGTAATTCCCCCCTCGGGTAGTGATATGTGATCTCTGATGTATGATCACTGCCACTTGAATGCCTACATCTTCACTTGCTACTTGGTATGATGGACAATTGGCCGATTGGTTACGCAGGGACTTACGATGCAATCGACCCAGGTTCGGATCCGGCCGGGATCCTGGACCTGTGATATTTCCACAGGTCAAGAACGAGGTGGAATGAATTCTGGACTTAGAAAAATAACAGGAAAAATTTCAACGGGACGTTCTGGACTTAGAAAAATATCGGGTGAAAATTTCAACGGGAGTTCTGGACTTAGAAAAATTTCGATCGACCAAGAACATCAGCACACTCATCATGTACAATTAGTCGAAACTTTCAAAAGCCTTCCTACGATTTTAATGAGTAGGAAGCTTCTGAAAGGGTCCACTAACCATACAGAGATTCCGGCAGCAGTTATACACTGGCCATCTTGGGAAGTTCCTCAAAGTTTGCTGGCGTTCAATTTATTTTTTTTTCATTTACAGCATACCAGGCAATGACGAGGCCACGCGCCAGGAGGGTTCATCAGAACAGGCGCAAACCTTCAACGGGGCCATTTCACAATAAGCAGCACAATTGAAACCGACCATTTATCGAAAAAGAGAGATGTGGCAGGAAGATTGGTTAGTTGCTCTGTAACAGAGGAGGAAGCTATCGAGGATCGAGATCCCATGTTGAACCAGTTCTGATATGTCGATGATATTTCTTTCTATAATCCAAAACAGTTCTTGTGAGAGAAGAGGGAAAAGAAGAAACATCAGAAGCACTACAACTAAAAATATCACACTTGCCATGTTCAGGAACAGTCGGACATCTATCGATATAAGAAAGGTATACAGAAAGATAGAGACCGAGAGAACATAGAACGCCTTCAGATCTTTAGCGAAATAATTGAACAGAATAACGGACTCATTAAATGAAAAAAAGAAGAGAGATCTTGACAACGCCAATTCGGCATATTTTGCGTGTAATTTTTTGTTGTTTACATAACGATTATTTCTTTATTCTTATGTTCGGTGCATACATACTCTCACTATTTGTTGTCGAAACTTTTCTTTTCGTTGTTAATCGTACTGCATTTTTTCAGACATTACATATGTTCATCTCCTGTGTCTTCAACGTTAATTGCTCTTGCCTTCTCGAGAAGGCAACCTCGGGACCTTCACGTAGTATATCTGGAGGATAAGATTCGAATGTTAGTACGGTTTGTTCATTAACTTCATCTCAACTTTTTTCGCTTTTCCTTCTTTCTCTTGCTTTCCTTCTTTCCTTCTAGAGTCATCATTCAAAAACAATTTTTTAGTTTATACATATCCACACTTCCGGTGTGTATGACTTTTTACATACTCTCTCTCTCCTCTATTTTTTTTGTTGTTGACACTGTCTAAAGAGATCTGTAAAACATGATAATAAATTCCATTTCAATCCAAAAGATTGCATTCTTGTCTATCTCTCTCTTTCTCTAAATACATATTTGATATAATCTCTTATATTTCTATGTCTTCTTTTTCCATTCATCCTGGATAATGAAAATGCATTTAGATCCGGAATCTGTCTACATCTCTGGGACTTTGAGACGATGGTCTCTCATATTGTCTGCATTCCAGGTTCGAATACTTAAGTCAGAGATTTCGTACGTATCCAATCACTTTTTTCACTTTTCATTTTTTTATTTACTATCTTTTTTCAGATGGCGGCTATCTCTAACAACGAGACTAATGATGTATGTTCAGAAATTTTATTCTCCTTTCTTATCTATGTATTGCTTCATTCTATGTATTTCCTTTTTAATACATTAACACTTTTAAATATCGCCTTAATAAACAATTGTACAAGACTTGGGAAAATTTTAGAAGTAACATTCAATGGGTGGTGGACTTGAAAAATATTCTTGTATCTGAATAATTCACTAGGGGTTTTGTACTTGGGGGAAAATATGTATCACTTACACATACACGTTTGCATGTCTACATATTAAGATGCGAGTTGGAATGACGTCCGATTGGCTCATTGGTAATGAGTTCGTTTTCAAATCGTAAAGTCCCAGGTTCAACCCCCCTCGGGGCAATATCAATTGCTCTATTTATTTCGGACTTGTGATATTTCTATTTGCTTAAAAAATATTACCCCCCCCCCTTGGCATAATCTGTGATCATGTGATGTATGATCACATTCCACACGAATGTCTACATCTTCACTTGCAAGTTGGTATGATGACCGAATAGCCCATTGGTACCGTCACGACTTGTGATGCAAGCTACCCAGGTTCGATTCCCGTCGGGATCCTGGACTTGTGATATTTCAACCAGCAAACATGTCAATATCCCCCCTGTGAGTGATGTGTGATCTCTGATGTATGGTCACATTCCACTAGAATGTCTACATCTTCGTATGCAAGTTGGTATGATGGACGAATGGCCGATTGGTAACACGGGTACTTACGACGCAGGCGACCCAGGTTCGGATCCTGTCGGGATCCTGGACTTGTAATTCCCCCCTCGGGTAGTGATATGTGATCTCTGATGTATGATCACTGCCACTTGAATGCCTACATCTTCACTTGCTACTTGGTATGATGGACAATTGGCCGATTGGTTACGCAGGGACTTACGATGCAATCGACCCAGGTTCGGATCCGGCCGGGATCCTGGACCTGTGATATTTCCACAGGTCAAGAACGAGGTGGAATGAATTCTGGACTTAGAAAAATAACAGGAAAAATTTCAACGGGACGTTCTGGACTTAGAAAAATATCGGGTGAAAATTTCAACGGGAGTTCTGGACTTAGAAAAATTTCGATCGACCAAGAACATCAGCACACTCATCATGTACAATTAGTCGAAACTTTCAAAAGCCTTCCTACGATTTTAATGAGTAGGAAGCTTCTGAAAGGGTCCACTAACCATACAGAGATTCCGGCAGCAGTAGTTATACACTGGCCATCTTGGGAAGTTCCTCAAAGTTTGCTGGCGTTCAATTTATTTTTTTTTCATTTACAGCATACCAGGCAATGACGAGGCCACGCGCCAGGAGGGTTCATCAGAACAGGCGCAAACCTTCAACGGGGCCATTTCACAATAAGCAGCACAATTGAAACCGACCATTTATCGAAAAAGAGAGATGTGGCAGGAAGATTGGTTAGTTGCTCTGTAACAGAGGAGGAAGCTATCGAGGATCGAGATCCCATGTTGAACCAGTTCTGATATGTCGATGATATTTCTTTCTATAATCCAAAACAGTTTTTGTGAGAGAAGAGGGAAAAGAAGAAACATCAGAAGCACTACAACTAAAAATATCACACTTGCCATGTTCAGGAACAGTCGGACATCTATCGAGGACATCTTGTGCGTGGCTGGCGAGAAGCCAAGAACGCGCGTTCACGAAGACATTGTTATTATTATTGTTCAGCTGAAGACGATCAGGAGCTAACATCGAGAGGGAGCAAGAGAGAGAGACAGAGAGAGAGAGTGAGAGAGAGAAAGAGAGAGAGAGACAGAGAGAGTGAGAGAGAGAGTGGCCAAAATAGCAATGAAGCAAAAGAACACAGAGAAATTGTGGAGAAGAAAAAAAAACCACATTAGCGATGGTGGGATACTAAATGCGATCCCGAACAATGGCAGGTGGATTTTATGCGTTCGTAATGAGTTAAATTTGTAAGTGAATAGAACAAAAATGTTGCATCTTAGGCTTTTGTCTTTCCAAACTATAGCGATATTGCGTTTAAGCATAATTTTAAGCAGTTTGTGTTAATTTCCACAACCAGATAAAAACTGTTAATCTGATTGAACAACGGTCTGCTCTGCAAATATTTCGCAAACTGCTTATTACAAACCAAAAGTTTCAGATTCTTTTCAAGTATTTTGTGAATGTTGCTTGTGTCATCCACCCCCCAGGAATAGAAGAGCAGAGAAATACACGGCAGGCCAAAGGCAGCTTCTTCTCGCCTCTTCGATTCCTCCTTAGAATACTTTACTATAAGAAGTCAAAAAAGAGAAATGGAAAAATCTCATCCTTTATACTGAATGATGAATGAACACACGAGAATGAGCTATTCGAAAGAACATTTATTTTTTATCACGGAGATCGTCCTCCTTTAATAGCAACATTCACTATTTTCTTCTCATAATTCAAATTAATTTTTAGTCTGGTTGCAAGCGACCTGGTGGATTAATGTCGCCTCATCACGGTAAAAGCGCTAATGAAGGAAACGTGAGTGATAATGTAGCCATTTATGTAACTTTATTATTATTATAAAAATAAAAGAAGTTCTTCTTCAGTTTATTTGGAATGACGATAATTAATTTTTTCTTCTTCTTCTGTGAATCTTAACCTGGTTTACCTTATTGAAATTGCCAAGATGATTTGCTGAAGGTTTTAATGAATTAATTGATAAAAAGAAATTTAAAAAAAGAAGTAAATAATAATTATATGTATTGTACACTAATGCAGGCGTCTGGTGCTACATGACTGTCGTGTTTGCGTCGAGTGCCACCAGTTTGGTCCTGTTAGTGTTCATGCGCCTTGTAGTTTTCGCACGCATGCCAATCTTATATACTTCCAATTGTTTTATCGCAACGATTCATATCGCACTGTTCTCTCTGTATAGATAGTCTGTACATAAAATTAATTTTTTAAATATTTAGAGTATTGAATTGAATTCAAACGAATAAAATTAATGCCTAATGAATGAACATTATATGCCGGGATGACAGAGACGAATGAGCATGAACCGTATTTTCTCTGTTAGTACCCCCGGGGGTTCTATTTCCCTATGCCCATGCGAGAAGTGGGCACTATTAGAGGAGGGGGAGGGGGTTCTATTACAGGGAGCTGTACTATTTGCCTAAACGTTTGTAAATAACATTTCATTCTTTGAAAAAGAGATTTGTAGCTCGGCTTTAATGGAATCATCATATAAATATCCCCTCCAACGCCAATCTGACGACTCGAACCACCTCTTCAAAACTGCCCGAAGAGAGAACGCCGACCTCGAAAGCCATGTCTAGGCACTCGAGCAGCAGAAAGGAATGATCTCATAGATGAGAGGAAGAGAGAGAGATAGAGAGAGAGAGAGGCGAGAGGGAGAGAGAGAATGGAGAGAGAAAGAGAAAGAGAGAGAGAGAGAGAGAGAGAGAGAGAGAGAGAGAAAGTAGAGAAGTTGGAGAGCGCGAGAAAGAGAAAGAAAAAAGTGAGCGAGAGAGAGAGAGAGAGCGAGAGAGAGAGAGAGAGAGAGAGAGAGAGAGAGAGAAAGAGAGAGGAAGGCGACAGAGAGAGAGAAAGGCAAGAGAGATAACAAAAAGGTAACGAGGGAGAGAAAGGAGAAAACGAGTGAAAGAGGAAGGAACAAAAGAAGTAGGAAGCCAGAAATCTTCTTTTCCGACCTTTAAGTTATGTAATTTGTCAAACGATTGGACTGGAAAACCACCAAATCTGCCCCCTCCCGTTTTCACGTATGTATTAAAATTATGGAATAACATTTAGAAAATAACATGGAATCTCACGTTAACATTCATTTTATGGTTTCGTTCGCGGACTTTGAAAGACAAGAAAACGATTCTATTAGTTGAATAAATCATCAATCGCGTTTTTATCCAAGTTTCTGCTTTCCCATACACGCAAAATAATTTTAATGCAATAACAATTATTATCAACCAAATAAGAAAAGGCTCAATCTGTAAATTTTGGTCGGTGTTGTCCTTTTCGGTACCTTTCTTTCTTTCATCCCACAACTCTTCGTCTTTCACTTCCTTCCACTCTCTCTCTCTCTCGCGCGCGCTCTATCTCTTTCTCTCTCTCTTTTTCCTTTCTCACTTTCTCCCAGAAACTAAAAGGGGTTTGAAGTTCAACCATAATATACATACAAATTTGAATTGTCTTGACCATCGCGTCTCTCTAAAATACATGATCAGGAGAAACGAGATTTGGTCACAATTAATACTATGCGCCCGTGGTTTTTATGTGAGCTGAAAGGATAAACTCAAGTCATCAATGAACAGCTGGTAGAAATGCATACTACGTATACTTGAAAGGACAATTCTATTTCTTCCATTGGTTCTTCTCGTTGTCCCAGTACTTCGATGGTCACAATAAGTTGCTCTTCTCGATGACTGGACCTCAACCTTCTTGTACTCATTCTGGAAGGTCGGCGGCAGCTGGGGGTACATGTAGATGTTGAGGAACACTGCGTAGAAACTTGCCAGGGAAACGACGAAGCATCCAATTGCAGTCATGACCTTCCAGTAGCCAGTGGGGGCCTCGAACTCTGAAAGAGTCTGGCGGTCGGTACAGGGTCTTCAGAGAGTTCCGGGTCCGTCATAATCACCAGCGGCCCGGGCCGCCCACCTCTGGAAACGCATATTTTGTGATGATCCGCTGTACTTGAGATAAAGTAGCACACTTATGTACCATGTATCAGTGATAAAATCTCCTATTTTATTATTCGGGGATGTGAGAAGAGAATAAATAATAGTGCAGGAGATTATTTTTTTGAAATATTTAAATGAATTTTTTTATGAACATAGACTGATAACTGTTTTTCAAGCAATAAAAAATTATCGATTTTTAAAGAGAATCATTCGCTCTCTATAAATAAACGAATGTACCAGTTAAAATATTTTAGTCTTTCTTATGACAATAATTATTAGCGAGGATGCATTTGGATCCGTCCGACTCCTCCGAACCCTCCTTGATAGCAAGAGACAGAGCGGGACTGAACATACATATTTAGGACAGCCTCGACGAATCCCTACCACATTTTCATACGATTTCGATATGCGTCGCCAAATTTACAGAATACAAGAAAGGATGATTCTCGATATGTTTTTAACGAATGAGTCATTTCAAACAATAAGAGGTTTTCTTATCGTAAGTTGAACCATCTTCAGATTTATCTTTGGAGAAAGAGATTTAGGCAGGATGAATTAAACCATTTCTTTTTAAATCTTTTTCAGAACAGGCGATATCCCGAATTGAGTGCAGATATAACTAATGGAAAGAAGGGAACTGCGCCCGTGCGCCGTGTTTTTCGCGCGGCTGGAAATGATAAACTCAAGACAGATACGAAATCGATTCCAGAAGCTTTTTTCCATTTCATATTTGAAAATGTATCTACATCATTAGTACGCTTCTTCTGCGCATTTGAAGATGATTTTTTAACACACTTTTAATAATATTATATGATCAGATATGGGGAATTTCTTTTCATATTGTTTTCGAGCATATACGTTTCAGAAATTGATTGAACAGGCATGTATGTATGTATGTTTATACATACATGGGTAGAAAGTGAAGTTGAGATGAGAGGTATAGATTTGCCTATTATGATTACTATAAGTATTAATTGTATGACGTGTATACTTGTTATATCGTAATAAATTAATTCATTCATTCAAACCCCACATGAGAAAAAATTCGTGTATCAATTTCACATGCATATGGCAGACACTAATAAGAAAACGAACCTTGGAAACCACCGGGTCTCTATTCTTCGAGTCGTTGTGAAGCGCTTTTATAAATTATGGTTTTTGATGAGTTGAGTACAAAAAATTCATCACGCCAACAATTAATTTAATTTAATCTATCGTTGTATCGGAATGTCGGTCCGCCCCTCCCCCCCTCTTCGAAGGCCCACCACTCACCTCCCAGCTTCGGGCACCACCTAGTCTTATGTTAGTTCTTCAAGGCCCGCACGACGTGAAAAGCCACTCGAATGAAGAATTTTTTTTCAGATGACGAAAAATTTTAATTCACGTAATTTAATATAAATTTTAAAAAGGTTCTTTTTGCCGTTAAGAGAAAGTATTTTAATAACTGTTGCTATAGCGTGCCGTCTATACATCGATCACCACTCGTTTATTATAGCTTTTAACGTGGTGATGCGACATTAATCCACCAGTTCGCCTGCACCCAGATTAAAAAATTAGAAGCATATGGAGAAAATTGTGAATAATACACCCAGATTAAGAATTAAAAAGTTTTTTTGTTTAAGAAAAAGTGAATATGAAAACACATTCCGATGAGATTGCAATGTTATCTTTTGTATGCCATTAATATGTATTACAGAAACTGTCGCCATATTCGAGCAGATTGTTGAATCTATCTCTCTCTCTCTATCTTTCTCTCCCTATCTCCCTTTATCCCTCTCTTTCTCGCGTTCTCTCTCTCTTTCTCTCTTTACATCTTCGATTTCATTATTAATTGTGTGTCCTTGAATTCTATAAACAATATCGTTTTATTTTTTGCATGTTCTTTGACAAGGAGTAAACAAATATTCTCTAACATTATTACTTTCATCCACAAAAATGACATAAATGAAAAAAAAGTAATTTAAGACAGAAGTAAATACGAATTATATGTAAATGGCGGCATCTGGAGCTACATGACTGCCGTTTTTGTGTCGAGTGCCTTGCAGTATAAAGAACAAATGCTCCACTCTGATGGAACAGGCGGTTTCCTGACATGCTACTATGATTTAAGCATATAGTCATTGCCAAAAACTCGATATTAGGGAGTTGAAGTAGATTATTGCAATTAATATCATTTAACGATATATTCGGGATCACATTTACTATCGCTAATGTGGTTTTTTCTCTTATCCACAAATTCTCTGTGTTTTTTTTCTCTCTGTGCTTCATTGCTACATATTTGGCATAAGGAACCACAAAAGAAGTACATTGAGAGAGAGAGAAAGTAGATGATACTTTTTCTCTCTCACTCTCTCTCTCTCTCTCTCTCTCTTGCACCCTCTCGATGTTAGCTTCTGATCCTCTTCTTCAGCTGAATAGTAATAATGCCTTCGTGAACGCGCCTTCTTAGCATCTCGCCAGCCTCGCACGAGATCCTCGATGGAGTCCAAGTCATTTCTCGTTCTTCTCGCCAACTTCCAGCGCCCGTTCTCCGAACTCTATTTTCGCGTGTTTTTCGATGACTACTAATTTCATGATCTCATCCAAAAGAGACCCAATAACTAATTTACAAACGTATTTCATTCGGCCTTTTTCCAAATTTCCATACACGTGAAATAATTTTAAGTGATAATTGGCTATGACGCTTAAATTAATAATTTCGTTCAAATCAAGAGAAAGGTCCCCTGAAAAAGTTCCCTAACGAATTTTCTTTGCTCTACTTTTGCAATCTCAAAGCTTCAATGAACCGCCGTGTTCTGAGTACTGCCGGCAACTGAACATTCTTTCTTTATTATAGGCGCTATAGTGACATGTGTTTGAAAATAAGCTAGAATATATTTATGAAGTAATAAATTAAACAATGTAATACCGCACACGTGGGGGAGATATGAAGTAATTCAATAGAGCATCCCAAGGTGAAGGTCGCTATTTATCTGCTATAGCCGGTGCTAGTATGAAGAGTAAACAATGCTCTGGAACAGGCGGTTTCTTGGAATGCTAAATCGACATAAGGACGCCCTATTCCGGTTTGAATTGATATGCGTTGATTTTTTCTTGGAATGCTACTATGACATAAGGAGGCTGAATTCCATTTGAAATGATCGGGGTAGAGGAGATATTGAAGATTCAATTTAATTAATAGAGTTACATGATAAACAAGTTGTTTGAATTCTAAACGATTAAACAAAAACATCGAAGAGGCGAGGAGAAGCTGCCGCAGGCCTTTCTCACAGATCATCGCGCGAAATGGAGCGACGCTTCGGTAGTTTATTCATTTTTTTCTCTCTAAAACATTTCCGAGGCTTGGTTATTCATTGACAAAGAACTTGTACAATCAAACCAAGCTATTTGTTATTCTTTTTATAGCGATATATTTCTTATCGGAGCATATTTTTCTTTAAAAATATTTATCTATTCCCTGAAAATCATCACTCTATATGACTATGATAAACCGTGAAGAAGTTTTTTTTATGAATTCACATTTAAATGTTTAAATGTGACGAATTCAATCAGCGCATTCGTCGGACGAACGAATAAATAGCTATGAATCTGCATGCAATCAAAAGATGTGATAATCACATCCTTCTCCGAGACATTTTATTTATAGAGTAGATTACATGTGAACTGCTCGAACGATTCTTAGAATTCTTTAATCAGCAAGATGTTTACACTCTGCACAAGCCAGCTTGGAAGAATTTCAAAATTCAAAGAGTCTACGTTAATTCTCGAATAGACTCAGACCGGCCTCAGAAAGGCGGTGGTGCTCGGTGGCGAGAGTTGCACTCCGGCCGGCTGTTCCAATTCGGTTGCATCTCACAATCAGAGAACGGAACAATTTTCCTAACAATCGGTTGTATCTCAGGGAACCGAATGTTTCCGCCAAATTTATTATTCAAATAATTATTTTACAGATTGTGCATTGACTCACGACGATCCTCGGAGCATTGGAGACCGTGGGTCTGTTTGAATTTTTTTAAGTTTCGCGCCTGAATTTAATTCGAATATTAATTATGAGGAAATTTTAAAGAGTGTTCTTTGAGATAAACATTTTTTTAAACTAGTAATGCGTCGTCTGGAAGGTGGAAAGAGCGTCGAGCAGAAGGAGCACAACTGCACTTGCAGTGGATGTTCGGGCTGGAAGAAGAATTATGCTCATGCATCCAATTTTTATATCACTCGATTTCTCTCTATCTAGTTTTGTATTTTAATTTTTTTTTTCATGCAACATTCACTTGAAAGTATCCTTTTTTGCTCTCTTACAAAATACATGATAAGAAACTGAAAGTTGTGTTTTGCAAAAGCAGTGTGCGAGAGATTCGCAGAGCAGACCGTTGTTCAATCTGATTAACTGTTCTTATCTGGTTGAGGAAATTCACACAATCTGCTTAAAATTATACCTAGCTGCAAGTTCACTATATTTTGTAAAGACAAAACCCAAGAGGCAACAAATTTAACTCACGGTGTCAAACACACTTTTTGTTAAGACAGAGAGAGAGGAGAGAGTGGGGTGGGGAGCAAAAGTCTCTCTCTCTCTCTCTCTCTCTCACTCTCTCTCTCTCTCTCTCTCTCTCTCTATAATTGTTTTTCTGGAAGAGCGAAGATTCGCGTCTTGCAGTCGAAAGCGAAGTGGCCTTGGGAAACAGGAGCTTGGCGAGCGGACGAGCGAGCTTTAGGTAAGTTTGCAAGATTAAATTTAGTAAAAGTATTATTTCGCAAAAGTATTATTCAATATCAGTTCTATTTTCAGCTAAAAAAGAAGGAAAAAAAAATTAAAAGCTATTTTAAAATTACTTCTTAAAATATTTTTTCAAGGAATATTATCCCCTTCTTTCACAGAAGCAACAGTTTTTGTTCTGAAACACTCACATATTTAACTAATGCCGAACGCAACATATACACCTCCAATTGTTCTTGATCGCATTTACTATCGGAATATCGCTAATGCGGTTTTTTTTTCTTCTCCATAATTTCTCTGTTTTTTTGCTTCATTGCTATTTGCCTTTAAGAACCACAAAAGAAGTTCATTATCTGATAATACTTTCTTTCTCTCTCTCTCACTCTCGCTCTTTCTCTCTCTCTCTTGCTCCTTCTCGATGTTAGCATCCGAAGTTCCCGAGCATAGATTGAACCTCAGCCTGCAGTTCATTGAACTTCCGGTTGAGGCTCACCTTGATTCTTGGCGATGACGTCGATACTGTTATTGAGGCCGGCCACCTCACCACGCAGCTTGTTGACGACGTGCAGAGGCATGCAGATCATCCAAATCTGATTTTTTACCTGTCGGGCTGAGCCCGAAAAACGTTGTTGATTTAATCTTCCGCGGATTATCGATCATAGGAAGAGAAGCCTGCGGCACAATCTTATCTGATGGAACGGAGTTCATGGTGGACCGACCGGCTTCCAAGAGAAAAGAAAGCGAATGTGAGAAAAGAAAGCGAATGAGCTCTGACGAAATGGCTTAGATTGCTTAAATGGCCGCAGATAGCGGGCTTCTTGTCCTGGCGAGCCCACCGTTCCTCCACGAGCAGCGTCGATGAGGAACGAGAGAAAGACGATCGAACGCGGGGCGGAAAAATTGTTCGGAGAACGGGCGTTACAAGTTGCCCAGGCGAACGAGAGATGACTTGGACTCCATCGAGGACATCTTGTGCGAGGCTGGCGAGATTTTATTATTATTGTTATTCAGCAGAAGTCTATCAGGAGCTAACATAGAGAGGGAGAAAAAGAGAGAGAGAAAGAGAGAGTGAAAGAGAGAGAGAAAGAAAGTATTATCTGATAATGAACTTCTTTTGTGGTTCTTAAAGCCAAATAGCAATGAAGCAAAAAAACAGAGAAATTATGGAGAAGAAAAAAAATTCATTAAATCTTTCAGCAAATCATCTTGACAATTTCTAAAAGGCAAACAATTGAAAGATTTACAGAAGAAGTAGAAAATTAATTATCGTCATTCTGAATAAATTGAAGAAAAATTATAAGCAAACTTTTTATTATAACTATTATAATAAAGTAATGATGGAACATCATATGTTAACACCACTTTCCATTATTAGAGATCTTACCGTGATGAGGCGACTTCAATCCATCGGGTCGCTTGGAACCAGACTAAAAAATAATTTGAATTGTAAGAAGAAAATGGTGAATGTGGCTATTAGAGGAGGACAATCTCCGTGATAAAAATTAATGTTGTTTCGAATTGCTCATTCTCGTATGCATTCATTCATCATTCAGTATAAAGGATGAGATTTTTCTATTATTTTTTTACTTCTTATAATAAAGCATTCTAAGGAGGAATCGAAGAGGAGAGGAAAAGCTGCCTTATTGTGACTGACGGGCATTTCTCTGCACTCCTATTCCAAGGGGGGGGGGGGAGACGCATGCGTCATTCACTTGAAAGTATCCTTTTTTCTCTCTTTCAAAATACGTGATAAGAATCTGAAAGTAGGAGTTTGCAAAAAGCAGTTTGCGAAAGATTTGCAAAGCAGACCGTTGTTCCATCTGATAAACTGTTTCTATTTGGTTGAGTAAATTCACACAATCTATCACCGGAGTATATCAACCATGTTTCCTTTATCACTGCTTTTAACGTGATAAGGCGGCAATAATCCACCAGGTCTCTTGCAACCAGAATAAAATCAATTTGGAGTATAAGAGAAAATAGTGATTGGGGCTGTTAAAGAAGGACGATCTTCGTGATAACATCAATGATTTTTCGAATTGCTCATTCTCGTGTGCATTCATACATCATTCAGTATAAAGGATGAGAGTTTGTATTTCTCTTTTTACTGTAAGTGTATGTGAGTAATGGGGTAATTCTAGTGTATATCTATTTCTAGTGTGTATGTATGTATGTCTCTTTCTTCTCTGTATACTGTAGTTAGCTCGCTCTCCTAGCTCGTCCCTTTCCCGGCTCCTCCCCTTTCTCTCAAATACTTAAGTATTGGATATGACTCATCTGGGGGGCTAGCCCCGGAGGCGGTTGGCCGACCGCCGCGTCCCCCCTTAGGTCTCGTGTTCTCCTGTCCTCTCGTCCTCTCTTATCCCTTCTTCCTTTCCCATGGTGTCTTCCCCTCCAACGGTCCACCATGCCTCGATCCCTCTCAACTCTTCCTCTGCTCCCCTCGACTCTCTCTCCCTCTTCGTTTTCGACGTCGTCTCAATTGTCTCCTACTGTAAGCGATAAACCTGATCCCGCTGTACGTGTGAGCCACCAGCATTTACTTTACTTCTTATAAGAAGCTGCCTTATAATAAATTAGGCATGGCGCGCATTTCTCTGCTCTTCTATTCCTGGAGGGTGAAGGACACATGCAACATTCACTTGAAAGTATCCTTTCCTCTCCCTCTCTCTTTCTCTCTTTCCCTCTTTCTCTCAAGTTCTCTCTCTCTCTCTCTGCCTAGTTCAATTTCTCGCAAGACCTCTCCCATGTCCTTCAAGACCCAATCGCAGCCTCGTTCATGGCCGCACCTGCTTTCCCCCGGGCATTCAAACATTTTAAGATCGGCATGCTTGCGAAAACACCAACAGGCACGAGAAGAGCAACAGCCACTAGTGACGAGAAAGGCATTAAAATGCCCAACTAAAACAAGACAAAAAAATAGAATTATTTTTTCCTGCCACTATTGGTGCTGTTGGTGTTCATGCGTCTTGTAGTTTTAGCAAGAATGCCAATCTTATATACTTTCAATTGTTATATCGCTACGATATTTCTCGGACTCCGCGCTCTGTATAGATAGTCTGTACATAAAATTAATTTTTTCCTAATATTTAGAGTATTGAATTGAATTTAAACGAATAAAATTAATGCCTAATGAATGAACATTATATGCCGGGATGACAGAGACGAATGAGCATGAACCGTATTTTCTCTGTTAGTACCCCGGGGGTTCTATTTCCCTATGCCCATGCGAGAAGTGGGCACTATTAGAGGAGGGGGGAGGGGGTTCTATTACAGGGAGCTGTACTATTTGCCTAAACGTTTGTTAATAACATTTCATTCTTTGAAAAAGAGATTTGAAGCTCGGCTTGAATGGAATCATCATATAAATATCCCCTCCAACGCCAATCTGACGACTCGAACCACCTCTTCAAAACTGGCCGAAGAGAGAACGTCGACCTCGAAAGCCATGTTGAGGCACTCGAGCAGCAGAACAGAATGATGTCGCAAGTGAGAGAGAGAAAGGAGAGAGCGAAAGAGAGAGAGAGAGAGAGAGAGAGAGAGAGAGAGAGGGAGAGAGAGAGAGAGAAACGAGAGAGAGAGAAACGAGAGAGAGGAGAGAAAGGCGAGAAAGGAGAGAAAGGCGAGGCAGGATAGAAAGGCGAGAGAGGAGAGAAAGGAGAGAAAGAGAGAGGCGAAAGAGAGAGAGAGAGAGAGAGAGAGAGAGAGAGAAACGAGAGAGAGAGAAACGAGAGAGAGGAGAGAAAGGCGAGAAAGGAGAGAAAGGCGAGGCAGGATAGAAAGGCGAGAGAGGAGAGAAAGGAGAGAAAGAGAGAGGCGAAAGAGAGAGAGAGAGAGAGAGAGAGAGAGAGAGAAAAAATCGACAGAGAGAGAGAGGGAGCAAGGAGAGAGCGAGAGAGATAGAACAGGCGGTTTCCTAACATGCTAGTTTGATTTAAGAACATTGCCATTCCCCAACCTCGATCAACAGTTCAGTGCCGTGCCCATTTGAAATTTCACATCATTTTTCAGTGACCGCCCTAATTTAAAGGAGCCAAGTACGGAATGATTCATCAGTAAGGGATAGTCGGAGCATAAGCTTTATCTGAAAATATCCGTGTTTATCAATTTTTCATGCATATGCATATGTCAGATATTAATAAGTAAACCAACCTTGGAAACCACCGGGTCTCTATTCTTCGAGCCCCTACGATGCGCTTTTATAAATTATGGTTTTTGATGAGATATGTTCAAAAAAATGTATCACGCTTACAATTAATTTAAGTTAATTTATCGTTGTATTAGAATGTCAGTCCGGGCCCCACCGCCTCTCTTCGAGGGCCCTCCACTCACCTCCCAGGTTCGGGCACCACCTCGCCTTTGCTCTTCCAGCCAGGCCCCTCTATTCAGTCCATTCGTGACGAGTGTCTTTTTCTGGTTAAAGTACTCCTAAAATACCATTCGGACATCTAAAATAAATATAAAAAAAATAAAAAAATATTATCAACCAAATAAGAAGCGGCTAATAATTTATTTATTTAATGTCTTTTTTGGTGAAAGAAAGCACTAATTCATTTATTTGCTTAATTAGGAATGGCTTGGCCCTCGCGGCACAACTTCAGAAGCTACATTTTGGTTGAAATTTTAAAATTTAGCTTTGCATTAAATCTTTAAAAAATTTTCTGAGAGCGTTGTAGGAATAAATATTCCTAGGCTGTCTTTATATTGATGGATTGATAATCTCAATGACCGCAAGGGATGTCCAAAAGCAGGTTTGATATGTCGGCCTGTGGGCCCGAGATATGTATGAAGTTGACAAGTTCGTGCCCGCCTCCGCCTGGCCTCCCAAGAAGCCCGCATCGCCATCAGCGAGGAATTTGCTTAGCGTGTTAATCTGAGAATTTTGATGTTGTTGTCCTTTTTGGTGTCTTTCTTTCTTTTATCCCACAACTCTTCGTCTTCCACTTTCGTCTACTCTCTCTCTCTGTCTCTCTTTTTCTCTCTCACTTTCTCCCTGAAACTGAAAGGGGTTCGAAGGTCAACTATAATATACATATTTGAATTGTTTTGACCATTGTAGTCTCTCTAAAATACATGATCAGAAGAAACGAGATTTAGGCACAATGAATTAAAAAAAATTATTAACTTTAATCATTTTTCTTGCAAAACTTACATCATATAATTAGAACATAGAGTTTTAGTAGTGACGTTTATATGGATACTGTTGTTTTTATGTTCACTATATTTTAGTGCAATTTCTAATTAGACGACTTTCTCACAATCAGTGAAACTCGCAGAATTTATCTTCAACCATTTTCCATCTTTATTCGGAGTATCCGAGATCCAGAATCAAATGCAAAGATAAATAAGAAGGACAATGCGCCCGTGGTTTTCATGTGAGCTGAAAGGATAAATTCAAGACATTTGTTGCCGTAGCCGATACTGGGTTGAATGCCTAGCCGATGAATCTCAATAATAATAAATTTTCGTAATTTGGAATCTCGTACAGTTGGCGTTTTTTTCTTATTTGATTTTTTTTATATAGAGTTATCACAATATAGAAAGTGAAAGGAATATTCGAGCAAGTTGAAACAAAGGGGTTAATGTTTTGATTTTTAAAGTCTTTCATTGGCGAAGAAAACTGAAGAGATTGTCATGAAACCGGGCCAGGACCGGGTCGGAACCGGGGTCGGTACTTGTTCGGAACTTCTTCTTCCAGTGCTTGAACGCTTTCACCTGAACAGCCAATGTGAATGAGATAATAATACAAGAGAGAACCCAAAGTGAAAGTCGCCAATTGTCAGCCGCTGCTCTTATGTTAGAAGAAACAAAGCTCGGGAACAGGCGGTTTCTTGGAATGCAACATTGACATAAGCACGCCTTATTCAGATTTGAATTGATATCATGTCCACGTCCGGCAGAAATATTCAAGCATTATAAGATAGGCAGGCTTGCGAAAAACCAACAGAGAAGAGCAACAGTCACTAGAGGGCCACTTGGCCCGAGAAGGGCACTAAACTGACCAACTTGGCTCGCGACGCCCAACACGGCAGTCATGCAGCTCTAGACGCTTGAATCAGCGCTTGTTTGAACCTAATTTGCATTTATGTATATTTTTCATTTATGTCATTTACATCAATAAATCAAAGAAAAGAAATATATAAAAAAAATTTGTGTTTTAAATATGTTACAAATTACTATCGGAGACATTGTCCAACTCATGCCTGCCTTTATTCATTTTAGCTGAGAGAGAGAGAGAGAGAGAGAGAGGAAGAGAGAGAGAGAGAGAGAGGAAGAGAGATATAAGGTAGATCGAAACATTCTGATATGGACATGCCTTCCAATATCCTCTTCGCGTAAACGGAGAAGCGATAGAGCTCGCAGGCGAATCTTCGCTGTTCTAAAACAAGGAAAAATATTATTCGAATATTTTTTCCTGCCACTATTGATTAAATTCTCCATCACAGCTGACATGACACGATGTTTCTTAGAAGCTTTCAATTTACAGAGTTCCCAAAACTTATTAAATTTCTCCTCGTTGCCGCGCGGAGGAGAGCCGCGCCGCCCTTGTTCGACCCATAAAAAGGATGACCACCGGCGCCAGTTGATGTCGGCGGACTCCACGAATGGAACGCCGTCCAGAGCGGAGAGCGGGCGAGGCTATCAAATTAATCTGTCAGATTAAAAGTATTCTTACCCGTTGCTAATAAACTAAATTATGCAAAATTATTTATTCACAGATCTGACCAATGTTCTGATCGAATCCTTCACATGCAAGCGAGAATTCATTAACAAAAAATACTTCTTCAAGGTTTATAGCTTCATTATAATTATAATTAATAATTACTCATCGAAGACCGACATATGTATGTACTACTTACAATTAGGTCCTGTTCTAGTCGCTGTGCCGGGCTATTACAGTTAGAAACTACAATTAGAAATCTCAAACGCGCTCTAATAAACAATGTATTTGACGACAGACCATGTTCTTTTAATAATGCAGTTGATGTCGCCAGCCGTGCGAATTTGCAAACGTGCGTTGCAGAATAACATCTTTATTGTGACTGGCTAGTTGTTTCTCAATCTACATGGCTGGCCGACGAGGAATTTTTTATGGCTTGTCAAAGACAAGCAAGACCTCTCACCCCCTCTGGCTTCTGGTTATCAGAGACTCCTACCTTTTCCAATCTAGTTCTCTCTCTCTCTCTCTGCTTCTGGTTCAGATCCGATCACTTGCACTCCCTCTTCCTCTAACTCTACATACTCTCCTCTCACTCTCTTTCCTTCGCCTCACACCCGCTCTTCAATCTCTTGTCACTATTGATTACATTCTCCATCACTCGCAAAATTTCTCTCCATCCAGATTCCATCTTATGTACATTAATTCAGAGTATGCGAGATCCAGAATCAACTGCAAAGATAAATAAGAAGGACAATGCGCCCGTGGTTTTCATGTGAGCTGTAAGGATAAATTCAAGACATTTGTTGCCATAGCTTGACGGTTTGTTGCTTGGTTTTAAAATTATCTATTACACTTTTAATCTTACTAATGCGAGATCACGTAATAATAAAGTCACGTAATGTGGAATCACGTATCAGTTGGGTTTTTTTTTTTACTTATTCTCTTTTTCTTATACATCTGTATCACAATACAGAATGGGAAAGTAAAATTCGAGCAAATTGTTTCAACGAGGTAAATATTTCTGATTAAACTGTTTAGCAAAAATTTGTCAATGGTCCGCTGGAGTGATGTATCTTTAGATTCTGGTTTTCACTCCATGTCGCTGATTGTGATCATTGTTGAAAGTCTTTTTTTTTAGTTGTTTTTGTTTCATCAACTTTGGAGAATTCTGAGCAGGTGCTTTTATTAAAAGCGCTCTGACTAAATGGAAAGAATGAAAACAGTCGATTGCTCTTGTCACGAAACGGGCAATATCGATACTAATAGACAGCTTGTCGTTATTTGAAATGGTAGATTCGCCGGCGTTTTCGAAGCCGAGAACAATCGCGTTGCTTGGAGATACAGTCAGGGATTTATGCAATGAGGAGATGTGTACATAATTAAGGTAAGGGTTAGAGGGGAGATAAAGGAGGATGTGAATGACAACGAGAGGGGAACATACCGTATTTTCTCTATTAGTATCCCTGGGTTCTATTTTTCAATACCTTGCGAGAGGGGGCACTATTAGAGGGAGGGGTTCTACTAGAGGGAGGGGTACTATTTTTCAATGTGAGACACTAAAAGTTTGATAACAACATTTTCTTCTCAAAAAAAGAAGAATCATAGCTCGAATTCATAGGAATCATCACTTTAATATCCGTTTTACCACATATTTTGAATGAATTTGCATTCAGTTCATTGGGGAGAGCATCCCATGCCTCCAAAATCCATTCGAGG
Organism: Allodiplogaster sudhausi; assembly: GCA_945643635.1. NCBI lineage: Eukaryota > Metazoa > Nematoda > Chromadorea > Rhabditida > Diplogasteridae > Allodiplogaster > Allodiplogaster sudhausi. Next base: position 1,643,475 of record CALZFC010000259.1, on the reverse strand, counting down.
TACGTCTCGATCTGAGATATTGTTAGGGGGGGCACTATTGGAGGGGGGGTTCTACTAGAGGGAGGGGTTCTATTTTTCAATGGCTTTATCAGAGGGGGTACTATTAGAGGGGGGGGGGTTCTAATAAAGGGGGGGGGGGTACTAATAGAGAAAATACGGTATGCATGTACATACATACATGCATAAATACATATATCGGGCAGCGAATTGATTGATCATACAAAACCAGCTAAAAATATATAGTATGTACATATTACATTACTCGATAATTCTTGGCCATAGAAACGCCGATTTTGTGATGAGCTGCTGCACTTGAGAATTCCCCACTGTTGTTCATCTTTATTGCTCGCCATTTTATTCACAATCGGCCCCTCGTCCTCAAGCTCTCTTTAGAATATCACTTCATGACACCCCTCTAACAAGAGAAAATAGAATGGAATTTGTTAAGAATTCCGTGTTGATTTTCTTGATTTGAAGGAAATTATTGATTTGTGTTATTTTGCGTGTATAGGAAAGCAGAAATTTGGACAAAAAGCCTAATGATGTAATACATTTGTTAATTATCCCAAAATCGTAAATTATTGCCGAAAATTTTTTTTAAGAGTACATCGGAAAATTTTCATAATAATATTTTGCATGCACTCAAAATCGTTTAAAAATGAGTGCCCTTTATTATCGCTGTAAACAAAACAGTCGCAGCAAAAACTTCGCCACCAAAGGGAATCGAACACGGACTGAGAATGAGAACATGCAGCAGAAAAGGGCAAGAGAATGAGAACATGCAGCAGAAAAGGGAGTTGAGACTGATGAAAAAGGAGATTAAGGAATTGAAAGAGGACTCTGAGAAGAAGGATAGCAAGAAGGAGAAGAGTAGTAAGGAAGTGGGAGTGCAAGCTGAGACCCAGTCTGAGGGGAGTACCTGTGAAAGCGGTACCTCAGCTGGAAGTGGCCGATTCAGGAGATGTGTGAAGTGTTATGAGTGTGGAGGTTGTGGCCATATTCAGAGTGTGTGCCCAACGAAGAGAAGGAGAGTAGAAGCCGAGAAAAGAAAACAGATGGAATGGAGAAACAGATGAAACAGAATGTGACTCAGAAGAGAAAAGAAGCAAGTATGACGCAGAGCGAATGGCCACGTGGCGGATTTGTGAAGGATTTTAAGAACGGGCTGAATAAGATTGGAGAATTGATTGAAAGGAAGGATCTGCGGAGTCATGAGAGACAGAGGCGTATGCGGTGGAGAGGTGGCAGCGTCAACTCGAGCGGTTCTGGTGGCAGCGACTTCTCGGGACCGAGCATGATCCACGCGCAGTCTTCATCCATGTGTAGCAGCACCTTCGGCAGAAAGCGTTCTGCTTGTGGCAGCGTCATCGTCGGAAGAGAAGCGAACCGGACAATGCCTTTCCCCACCCCAATCAAAAGATAGCGGCCGAGGACGTCCGCATTTGGAAGGAGGGGGATGTAGTGGGTAGGCCCACTCTAGAAACCCCTGAGCCCATTCATCCCAATATGTAGTTTCATTGTATAGTGTCCCATTGTTAGTTAGTGGTTGTTATTTATTATGCCTAGTGTCGTTTAATGTTTCATTATGTCACGTAGCATTTGTCATTGTTGGTTGTGCTAGGCATTTTCTAGTCAGTGTCGCCTTCCTCCCGCGTAGAGAGCGGTTGAGTCTGGTTTTCTCCCGCCTAGTCAGCGGTTGAGCGTGTTCGTTGTGATTGTTGTTGCGGTTCAAGAAGATAAACCTCGAAAACCCATCCTTCCCCTCGTCTCCTGCATTCTAAGCGACAGAACTAGAAGCGTGGTGCTTCCACATGGGGGCCGAACCGGGATGGTTGGTAGGAGGAGTCCTCTACGGTCTATGGTCGGCAATGTAGCCGGGTATAGACCCCAACAAGACGAACGTGGTTGCGAGCGTTCCTCCACTTGGTACCACTGAGCTACACCCCCTACGACCATGCGATCTTTCTTAGGACTTATGGGCACTTCCACGAGATCCCCGCCTTCGCTCCAGCATATCGGCATTCTCTTCCACGTCGTCTCTCAATTCTTCGGCCTTGGATTTCATCATCCTCACTACCCTTTCCAGTCTCTCGACCACCGCACCATCACGTTCGGTCGGCTTCTCCTCTTTTCTCTGCTCTTCTCGCCTCCTGCTCCTCCTCGTCTCATTTCTCTCTCCGTTCTCGGAATTAGTAAAGGTCTGCATATTCCAAGGCATCTTCCCTTGCTGATCTCTTCGAATAGAGAAGAATGGTCTTCCCCTCTCTGTTTCGTTCTCCCTTCTATTCGCTCCGCCACTCGTGTTTTCTCTTCCTTCGCTCTCGGACATTTCTCCTTGCATCTTCAATCTCGCCCGGTCGACTTTCGATTCTGCACGTAGTCTCCATTGCACTTTCAAGCTCCAATCGATTGGCTTCCTTGCCTCTCTCTCCTCCGGACTGCTCGAACTCTTGGAATCAAACCAAGCTGTACTCCCGTGGAATCAAACCAAGATTCAGAAATCCTTGTCGTCTCTTTTCTCTTCTTCTGCAGTCAATATATCTTCACTTGGAATCAAACCAAGAAAAAAATCGTTTCGCCTCCGGACTGCTCGCAACTTCTTGGAATCAAACCAAGCTCTATTCCCTTGGAATCAAACCAAGTGGAATCAATAATCTTCTTCACCTCTTCAGCAAGAGGTCTCCGCGGGTTCGACTTGTTCGGCCCCCATGTAGGCCAGGATGGCCAAGTTCGTATGTCCGAGTGAGATGTGGTGCAACCTCCTTCGGTCACCGCACTCTAGGAATCAAACCTAGTTATCTCCCGTGGAATCAAACCACGTGGAGTATCTCTTGGACTCAAACCAAGTGGAGGAACGCTCGCAACCACGTTCGTCTTGTTGGCGTCTATACCCGGCTACATTGGCGACCATAGACCGTAGAGGACTCCTCCTACCAACCATCCCGGTTCGGCACCCATGTAGGCGAAGAGGCACCATCGAAAGGCTCAAAGGATCATTGGAGGCACCGGGATTCGAACCCGGGACCACCTACTCATGATCGGGCAGCTCTACCACTGAGCTACACCCCCTACGACCATGCGATCTTTCTTAGGACTTATGGGCACTTCCACGACATATTTCGTAATTTACTATTCGTAATTTACTATTTGGTGATAGCAACGAATACAAATTACCATTCACTTGCCATTCACGGTATGTGTCTCATTGTTCTTAAGTGGTGATGTAAACGGAAGAGATTGTCATGGAACCGGGCCAAGACCGGGTCGGGACTGGTTCGGGACCTCTTCTTCCAGTTCTTGAACGCTTTCACCTGAATAGCCATTGTGGATGAGATAGTAATACAAGAGAGCACACCAAGGTGAAAGTCGCCATTTGTCAGCTGATAGCCGCTGCTCGCAGAATAAACAATGCTCCGTTACAGGCGGTTTCTTGGAATGCTAGAAATGCATTAACACGTCGTATTCCCGTTTGAATTGATAGTCCTTGATCGCGGTAATCTGATATCGACATGCTTTTCAATGGCGGTTTCGCGTGCAGAGACCGCAAAACTTATTAGTTTATCCTTGGTGGCGCGCGGCGGAGAGCCGCGCCGCCCTTGTTCGACCCATAAAAAGGATGACCGCCGGCGCCAGTTGATGTCGGCAGACTCCACGAATGGAACGCCGTCCAGAGCGGAGAGCGGGCGAGGCTATCAAATTAATCTGTCAGAGGAAAAGTATTCTTAGCCTTGCTAATAAATTAAATTTAACAAAAAATTTTATTAACAGATCTGACCAATGCGCTGATCGAATCCTTCAGCCGCCTTAAAAAAAACTTCTTCAATATTTATGGTTTGAGAAAGAGCGTGAGAAAGAGAAAGAAAGGACTGAGAGAGAGAGAGAGTGTGAGAGAGAAGCGAGAGAGAGATAGAGAGAGAGAGAAAGGCAAGAGAGATAACAAACAGGTAAAGAGGGAGAGAAAGGAGAAACGGAATGAAAGAGGAAGTAATAAAAGAAGTCGGAAGGCAGAAACCGTTCTTTTCGGACTTTTAAGTTTATTTGTCAAACGAATTTACCGGAAAACCCCCCCCCCCCCAGTCACGTATCAAAATTATGGTTATTATCATCTAAATAAGAAAAGGCTCAATCTGAGAATTTTGGTCGGTGTTTTCCTTTTCGGTGCCATTCTTTCTTTCATCCCACAACTCTTCGTCTTTCACTTTCTTCCACTGTCTCTCTCTCACTCTCTCTCTTTCTCTCTCTCTTTTTTTCTCACTTTCTCCCTGAAACTTAAGGGGTTCGAAGTTCAACCATAATATACATATTTGAATTGTCTTTCTTTCTAAAATACATGATCAGGAGAAGCGAGATTTGGGAAGAATGAGTTAAACAATTTATTAACTTTAATCATCATACAATTAGAACATTGAGTTTTAGTTGTTATGTTTGAATGGATACTGTTTTTTTAATGTTTACTATATTTTTAGAGCAATTTCTAATATTTTTAGAGCAATTTCTAATTAGACGCTTTTCTCACAATCAATGAAACTCGCAGAATTTATCTCCATCCGTATTCCATTTTGATTCAGAGTATGCGAGATCCAGAATCAAGATAAATAAGAAGGACAGTGCGCCCGTGGTTTTCATGTGAGCTGAAAGGATAAATTCGAGTCATTAATCATCCTCATCGATTGGCGGAAGTTGAATTTTACTAATTTTACTTATAAAGTCTCGTAATTTAGGATCTCGTTCTAGTTGGCGGTTTTTTTCCTATTATCTTTTTCTTATACATAGTAATCATCATCTAGAATGAGTAAGGGAAATTCGAGCAAGTTGTTACAATGTGGTGAATGGTTTTGATAGCATTGTTGATAATTCTGATTAGTGAAAATTCGACCGGTTTTCAATTATCCCGTGGGGTGATATCTCTCTCCTGGTTTCCCCTCTATATTGATAATGAACCGGATTCAATGCATGAAAACGAAGAAAAAAAAGAGAATTGATTGAACATGTAAGACCTTCTAAAAATATAGACAACCTACGAACATACAAATGTATTACATTTCTCCTTACTTATTCGCCATATTCGGGGATGCGAGAAGAAACAAAATAATAGTACAGAAGAGATTTCTTTGAATAATATTTAAAATGAATTGTTTTATGAACATAAACTGAAAGGAGAATTAGGAGATAAGGGGTGAAGCCCCAACTGAGAACTAAGAATCTGGAACTCGCTCTAATAAACAATATATTTGAAGACAGAATAAGCTCTTCTAGTAATGCAGTTGATGTCGCCAATGAGGCAAATTAGCAAACATGAGTTGCAGAATATCTTCATTATGGAGGCATGGGCCCGATTGGCAAGTTGTTTCTCCTTCTGCCTGGCCGGCGAAGGATTTTCTATGGCTTGTCAAAGAAAGATAAGCAAGACCAGTCATCCCCTCTGGCATCCGGATATCAGAGTCTACCACCTTGTCCAATCTAGCTCTCTCTCTCTCTCTCCCTCTCTCTCTCTCTTTCTCTCTCTCTCTCTCACTCTCTCTTTCCCGCTCCGCCTGTCTCTCCCACACTCCCTCTCTCTTTCTCTCTCTCTCTCTTTCTTTCTCTGTCACTCCGCCTATCTCTCCCTCTCTTTTCAACCATTTTTTTCTTGTACTGCTATTTTCTCAAGCGACAAGCGGAGTAATGTCGCAGCATCCCGAAAAAAGCTTCGACTAAACTAAACGCAGCGATGGGAAAAAAGTATGGAGAAGAATTCAATTTATTTAATATAAATGTAAAAAAGGATGTTTTCGTTTTGCAAAAAAATAATTATTAATAGCGTAACGGCTTACTCAACTAGACGGTGAACACATCGACCGTCCTTCATTTTCTATTACTTTTAAAGTATGAATATTAATCCACCAGGTCGCCAGCACCTAGATAAAAAGTATAAGAATGTATGAAGAGAAAACTGCCAAATGGCCAGTGATGTAAAAAAAAGGGAGATTTAATTAAAAAGGATGGAGAAGAATAAAAGTAAATCAATACAGAAAAAAATTTATTTTCAAAACTAAGCTATTTTTTCTGAAAAGAATGCCGACATATGTAACTATGTACTTACAAGTAGGTCAACCAAACGCGGAAAGCCATCGCGTCCTATTCTAGTCGCTGTGCCGCGCTCTTACAATTAGAAATTATAGCTACGTATTGATTTACGAGCCGAAAAATATGTAGATGAAATTTATCTAAACTTTTAAATATATTTTGTAATAGAAAATTTGAGACGGTTTGGACGTCCTTCAACGTTCCGCTCAAACACACTTCATTTTCGGGCAGTGATAGCCAGTTTACATGATTCTTTCACACTTTCAACTCTCTATCTCTCGCGACTGCTATTTCTTTTCCTGTTAATTCTGAGTCGGTTCGAGTTCGAGGTGTGTTTGTAGATCAAAATCTAACCTTCAAGTATCACAACGATATGACTATTAGTAAGGCTTTTACAATTAGTCTTGAATATGCCTTGTTTAGCTCATCGCTTCCCGATCGCTAATCGTTGCCCTTCAAAGATTTTAACAGGATGCTGCGAATTAAGTCCACCAGGTCAATTGAACCAATATTGAAAACTAGCAGTATAAGAAAAATAAATCACTTATCCACTTAATAAAAAAAAAGAAGGGTCGCTGATGTAAAAAATGTTTTCAATAATTAAGAGGTAATAGAGAATTACCTTATAGAATAAAAAAATCAGTCAATTTGGAAAATTATACAACTTTTATTCGAAAAGAGAACAGCCGTTCAGAAAGACAGAGAGAGAGAGAGAATGACAGTTCGAGAGCTCAGAGAGAAAAGAGAGAGAGAGAACGCCCTTATTCGACCCATAAAAAGGATGACTGCCTGCGCCAGTTGTTTTCTCCGGACTCCACGAATGGAACGCCATCCAGAGATGCGAGCGGGTTAGGCTATCAAATTAATCTGTCAGGACAATAATATTCCTACCCTAACCACATACAAAATTGCTTATTCGCGGATCTGAACATTGTCCTGATCGAATCTATCACAAAAAATACTTATTCAAGGTTTATTGTTTAATAATAATTATATAATTATAATTTCGCCTTCAGTAATTTAAAAAAAATTAATTGAAAAATATGCTCTTTTTCAATGAATAAACAAATATTATCAAAAATTACTACTTTCGTCCACAAAAATGACGTAAATGAAAAAAGTAAATAAAAAAAGAGAAGTAAATAATTATGTATGTGCATAAATAAAAAAAAAGCAAATAACAATAATAATAATAATAATATATATGTATGTATGCCCCCCGCCCCGACCCGCGCTCGATCATCCTCAATCCAATCAATCGGCGCTGCTCCCGGAGAAACCGCTTGGCTGGCCGGGATAAGATCTGCCTAATCTTCGTCGGCCACTTCGACGAACCCGCCGGTGCCCATCGATCGCCCACTTCCATGTGATAGATCCCCGTGTATTCCATCAAAAACACATTGGCCCGATAAGCGCGAATAAAGTTTTTTTTTTTAAAGTATGTATATATAAATGCAGGCGTCTGGGGCAACAATGCCGTGTTTGCGTCGAGTGCCGGTTTGGTGCTCTTAGTGTTCGATTGCCTTGTGGTTTTCGCACACATGGCTATCTTATAAAGTTTCAATTGTCGTGTACTATCGATTTACGCTTAGGTTCCTCGCTTTTCAGTATAGAAACATAGATATAATTCTAGTTTGCACATGAAAGTTAATTTTCTAATCATTTGATACAGCGAATAAAAGTAATGTCTATTGAATTAACTTTATATGCCGTGATGTCACTCTCTCTATCTCTCTCTATCTCCCTAACGGTGATTTGCATTCTGGTCCGTAGTGCAGTCATTATCGCCATCGTCAGCAGTAAGAAGCGGCTCATAATTTATTTAGTTAATATCTTTTTTTTGGTGAAAGAAAGCAATGCTTCATTCATTTGCTTAATTAGGGATGACTTGGCCCTAACGGCTCAACGTCAGAAGTTATCTTTTGGTAGAAATTTTGAATTTTAGCTTTGCATTAAATTTTGGAAAAATTTTCTGAAACCGTTGTAGGTATAAATATTCCCCCTCTAAAATACATGATCAGAAGAAACGAGATTGAGGCACAATTCATTAAAAAATTTTTAACTTTGATAATTTATCTTGCAGAACTTCATACATCATATAATTAGAACATTGAGTTTTAGTAGTGACGTTTGAATGGATACCGTTTTTTTATTAATATTTACTGTATTTTAGAGCAATTTCTAATTAGACGCCTTTCTCACAATCAATGAAACTCGCAGAATTTATCTCCATCCATATTCCATTTTGATTCAGAGAATGCGAGATCAAGAATCAATTGCACAGATATATAAGAAAGACGATGCGCACGTGATTTTCATGTAAGCTGAAAGGATGTATTCAAGACATTTGTTACAAAAATCGATAGGAGGTGGTTGCCTGTTTCTAGGATAAGGTATTGCACTGTTTTAATCTTAATAATAATAATAAAATCTATTAATTTGGAATCTCATATCAGTTGTTTTTTCACATTTGCTTTTTCATATACATAGTTTTCGCAATACAGAAAGTGGAAGGGAAATTCGAGCAAGTTGTTGCAACCAAGTGAATATCTTTGATAGCATTGTTTATACATAATTCTGATTAGCGAAAACGACCGGTTTTCAATTGTCCGCTGCCTAGATATCTCTCTAGATTCTGCTTTCTAGATTCCTAGATATCTCTCTAGATTCTGCTTTCCTCTCCATTTTGATTTTAAACCGGATTCAATACATGAAAACGAAGAAAAAATTACACTTTTTAAAACATGTCCTGAGAGTGAGAGAGAGAGTGGCAGCGTGGCAGAGAGCGAGACAAAGAGACCGAGAGAGACAGAAAGAGCCATAGAGAGACAAAAAGAGAGACAGAAAGAGAGAGAGAGAGAGAGAGAGAGAGCGCGCAATAGTATGATAGTTTCAACAACACTTCTTGTTGTATTTAAAAAAAAAAGCTAAACTCAGATGGAACAGGCAGTTTCTTGGCATGCTACTATGATTTAAGCAAATAGTCATTACCAGTTGCTTGATGTTCTGGCCAGTCTTCAGAGTTGCCCGGTTTAATCTAATCAATAACATTTTACGATAAGCAAGTTACATGGATTTTTAAGAATGAAAATACAAAGAAAAGATGTAATCAAGAGAGAGAGAGAGATAGAGAGAGAGAGAAGAGAGAGAGAGAGAGCGAAGTTCTCTCTCTCTCTATCTTTTTTTTCTGGAACAGCGAAGATTCTCGTCTTGCAGGCGAAAGCGAAGAGGCCATGGGAAAGAGGAGCTTGGCGAGCGGACGAACGAGCTTTAGGTAAGTTTGCTAGATTATATTTAGTAAAAGTATTATTTCGCAAAAGTATTATTCAATATAAGTACTATTCACAGAAAAAGGGGAAAAAATTTTTAAAGCTAATTTAAAAATACTTCATAAAACATTATTTTCAAGGGATATTATCCACCTTCTTCCACACAAGCAACAGTGGTGTGAGTTTTGTAACACTCACACATTTAACTCATGCCGAACGCAACAAATTCCCCTGCCATTGTTCGGGATCGCATTTACTATCGGACTATCGCTGATGTGGTTTTTTTCATCTCCCCAAGTTCTCTGTGTTCTTAGCTTCATTGCTATTTTGGCTTAAAGAACCACAAACGAAGTTCATTGTTAGATGATACTAAAAATCATTAAGGAAGGAGAAGCAGAATTATTTTTTTATTTTTGTAGTAACTAATAAAGTTGCGACATACAACCGCGAAACCATCAAGGTGTTTGGTTTAGTTGAAGCTTTTAACGGAGTACTGCCGCAGTAATCCGCCAGTCGCTTAAAGCCAGTTCAATTAAAATAGCAGTCCAAGAAAAAAAACTATTTGGAGAGTGGGAGAGAAAGAAAGAGAGAGAGAGAGAGAGAGAGAGAGAGAGAGAGAGAGAGAGAAAGAGAGAGAGAGAGAGAGAGAGAGAGAGAAAGAAAGAGAGAGAGAGGACGAGAGAGAGTGAGAGAGAGTGGGAGAGAAAGAAAGAGAGAGAGAGAGAGAGAGAGAAAGAAAGAGAGAGGACGAGAGAGAGTGAGAGAGAGAAAGAAAGAGAGAGGACGGGAGAGAGTGAGAGAGTGGGAGAGACAGGCGGAGCCAAAGAGAGAGAGAGGACCGACGATGATGAGTGAATTTCCATAATTAGCCTTTCTGCCTATTCTTTTTTTTCTGTTTCCTCCGAATCGCTCAAGATATGCTATGAAGGTCTAGTGTGAAAAGGCCGCCGAAATTGAACATATATTTTTAATACTTTTTTACATCCGTGTTCCAACTGAAAATTATAGCAGTTCGTGTTGAAAGGCATTTAGCCTCATAATAAAATAACTTTTTTCTTTATTTTTCTGTTTAAAACCTTCAGCTGGGCACGCGTCACCAAACGTGGCAGTCATTCAGTTGAAGAAGGTTGAATTTGAGAAATATATATAATTTATATTTATGTATATATATATTTTTTTCATTTTTTTTCATTCACAAGAATAAATTAAAGAAATATCTTGCAAATTATTATAAGAGACATTGTCCAAATCATGTCTATCTTTATGCCATAGTAGCATTCCAAGAAACCGCCTTTTATATATATACAAATATTTGTCAAAAATATTTGACAATTTCAAACAATTTTTTGTGCTAGAAAAGTACTGCTCACTTTTCTATCAATCTTTCTCTCCCTGTCTCTCTCTCTCTCTCTCTCTCTCTTTCTCTCTTTGTTATATCTCTCTTTATTCTACCTCTCCACCTCTCTCTCTCTCTCTCTCTCTCTCTCTTTATCTCTATTTCTCTAGCAACTCTCTCTCTCAGATTAAATGTTATGGTTGCGCTGGATTATGTGCATTATCTGCTTCAAATTGTACACAGACAAACAGAAAAATAAAGAAAAAAACTTTTTTTCTTTATTTTTCTGTTTAAAACCTTCAGCAAATATTTTTGACTATTTCAATGAGAGATTTCAATCAGCGAAAGATTTACATATGAAAAAAGTTAATTATCGTAATTCCAAATAAATGAAAATAGAATTATAAGCAAACTCCTTTTATTTTTTTCTTATAACTATTTTAATAAAGTTACGGAACAGGAACAACAGAATCATCACCGGGGCTTCCTTTCTCCTTCGAGTCGATGTGCCGCGGTTTTATAAATTATGGTTTTTGATGAGTTACAAAAACAAAAAAATGAACCACGCTTACAATTAATTTAATTTCGTTTAATTTAATTTATCGTTGTATAAGGATGTTGATCCATGCCCCCTCCCCTTCTCTCTTCGAGGGCCCCTATACACACCTCACAGACTTCGGGCATCACCTCGTCTTAGGTTAGCTCTTGCAGGCTAACACGACGTGAAAAGCTTTTTTCTACACATTTATATTCTCGAATTAATGTGCGGAAGTATTTCCTATTATAGATGGCTGCAAGCTTTCCAGTAGAACCTTCGTCAAATCTGTTTTGACATCATCATTTTAAAATAACGATAAGGTAAACCAGCACAAGCTGGAAAATATTTTTGATGATTTACAGATGTAGAAGAAATTTTAATTAATGTTATTTAATATAAATTAAAAAAAATCGTTAATAATATAATTATTATTAATATTATATTAATATAAGAAAAGCATAAGTTGGTTCGTCATAATTGAACAAATCAGAAGAGAACGAAAGCCTCAGTGGATGCTTTGATTTATTCAACCTTTTATTCCGCCACGTTAACGGGAGATTTTTTAGTTGCACCACATGAATAAAGGCAAGCATCAATATTCTGAGGTATGTGTTCCACATACATAATTTATTCCTAAAGCTATAAAAAAAAATTCGATGGTTATGGTGGATATGTATGGTAGTTTTCTGGCTTCACCTCTTGATAAATTAACTGAAAAGCCGTGGATTAATTGATCAGAAAAGTGAGAAAGATGGAGGCAAAGAGAAAGACAGAATAAGAGAGAAAGAGAGTGAAAGAGATCATGGAGAGGTTGCGAGATCAAGAATTAAGCCGTAAGTGGGCGCGCACCCGGAGGACAACACAGCGTTCGATGTCTGTCTCGCTGTCGTTCTTCCTCTCTCTCTCTCTCTCTCTCTCTCTCTCTCTCTCTCTCTTTCTTTCCCTCTCTCTCTATCTACATATATAGAAGGCATTATCATTTTACTTTTGATAAAAAAAAAATATATATAGCGTAACGACCCACTAACGTCGAGTAATCGATCATCATTTGTTTATTATAGCTTTTAGCGTGGTGAAGCGACATTAATCCACCAGGTCGCTTGCACAAAAATAAAAAGAAGTAGAAGTAAAAAATTGTGAATAGTACACCCAGATTAAGAATTAAAGGTTCTTTAAAAAAAAGAGAATACGAAAACAACTTCGCATGTCATTTCTTACAATAAGAGGTAGTCTTTGTTGAACCATCTTCAGATTTATCTTTGGAGAAAGAGATTTAGGCATGATGAATTAAACAACTTTTTTTTAACTTTAATATTTATGTGTTGTTGTAAAACTGAAATCATATAACACACTCTTCCATTCGCCTCACACCCTCTCCTATATCTCTTTCTCTCTCTCTCTCTCTCTCTCTCTCTCTCTCTCTCTTACGTCTCACAAAGAGAGTACTGCATTTCACCCTCTCTCCTTTATGTACTGCTGAAAGTATGACAATATAAAGAAGCAATCAGGAAAATGTCCTTAAAATTCTTTAAAGAAAAATATGCATGGAAAACCAAAATATATATACCCATGTTTGCGACCAAAAATAGATGGGGGAAGTCGGAAGTTAGATAAATTGTTTTATTAAGAGAGCCTCTCCGTAAGACTCGACCACCGATGTATCAAGCCCTGCCCTGGGAATTTTTTTATTTTTAAAAAACATGGAAATCACATATCTTATACAACTCGACGAGCTCTTTAAAATGAGCATAAAATCAGTTCTGTATGTTTTTTTCCCTATGAACTACGTTACCGTAACCCTGAAAATTCATCCGACTGTAACTCCTTTAAAAGTTTGTTTTAAAAAGTTATGAAGATACCGTTCGGTAGTTTTTTATAAGCCCAAAATTTCATCTGGAGAAGTTTTTTGTGAAAAATTTTTTTTGACCAAAATAATTGACCTCAAACTTTTTGACGAGTCATATTGAACCTTTATGGTCATTTCTACACCTCGGCTCCCTGTTCAGAAGAAAGAGCATAAAATTTGCTACAAAATAAGATCCTTTCAAAAGAAATTCGAGCGTACCAACTTTTTCTATATCTTAGGAAACGCGCGCAACGGGGGGTGAGCGTTCACTTAGGAGGGGGGGGGGGGGTGAGGAGTCGGAAATAGTTCGACCCACATTTCTGCCGCGGATAACGTTTTCGCGCAATCACAGATATTATTCGGTAGCTCTTTGCATGCCCTTTCAATTTCATTCAAAGAAGTGTTTTGTGAAAGCTGTTTTTGGCCAAAAATAATCACCTCAAACTTTTTAACGAGTCATATTGAATCCCTACGGTCATTTCTACACCTTGGCTCCCTGGTCAGAAGAAAGAGCATAAAATTTGCTACAAATTAAGATCCTTTCAAAAGAAATTCGAGCGTACCAACTTTTGCTATATCTTAGGAAACGCGCGTAACGGGGGTCGAGCGTTCACTTAGGAGGGGGGGGGGTGAGGAGTCGGAAATGCATAGATCCACACTCCTCGTCCGCGGCAAACGTTTTCGCGCCATCACGTTCATCCCGTTCCTTGACCATTTACATTTTATATCATTTATCTGACTTGCACAGAGCAGGGACAAAGTTCTTACAATTTATTATTTCTGAAGGATCTTTTTTCTGTAAATTTGATTTTGACCTGTATAAACAAGCTCAAATGTTTCAGCCAGTCCTTATACTACTCTATTTCACTTTCCACAGCTTTTTCTTCGACTACAAGTACGATGACGAAATTTGCTAAAAAGTGAGTTACTTTCAAAATATTTTATTCCCACGAAGTTATGCAACTTCTCATGAGGTTTTTGGGCGATATGTTTTCCGCGATATGGTTTGAGCAGATGCAATTTGTTCAAAGATGCATAATAAAATGCAACACGCGTTTCTCATTCGAGAGGTTTTGCCTATATTCGGATGAAATAATTACATAATTATCTACTGCGTGCTAATGATATCCATTGCATCAACTATACACATGCATATATGTACATACATATATGCCACGCCCATCATGAAAACACTTTATTTTTTCGCTACTGTGCTATGTGCAAGCGACATGTTTTCAAATCAATTGCCTACTTTTATAGGATTATGTGCATACATATGTATTTCTTTGTTACAGGTTCATAATGTTCTCCGGGATATTTATGCTACTTCTAGCAGCAGCCTATGGTGCTCCAAGAGGGAGATACAAGCGAGGCGATGATCCTGTCAATTTTGTTCAAGCTGATGCAACCATGGTGGAGGAGCAGAGCCAAGAGCACTGCTATTTCAATGTTCTTCGCACAACAGCCATGGAAACCAAGGAGAGAGCAAAAGTTTCGATGGTTTCAACAGATTGTGAAGGAGCTCTTAAAAGGTATGAGTTGTTCGACTAACAAATAAGTTCCAGTTAAAATGTTTTTACAGAATGATCGATCTGAGAAATGAGGATCTAGAGCACACCTACGGCACAGCAAACATGATTGACTTGATACTAACCCGAGGGGCCGGAGAGTTTCAGTGGGATCATAACAATGAAGCGGAGGTTGTAAATTTCAAAGACAAACCTGTGTATATGCGACTATTTCAGCTACAAGGAATCGGCAGAAGGCTGATCTGCGAAAAACATGTCAGCGAGCTTGCAACCGAATGGGACAATCCATACAAGTATCGTCACTACATGCGAAGAAGAGATAATAATCGGAAAGTTTGCTCGCTGCCACCACCATTCTCCTCCATACATGGAATAGGTTTGAAACACGACTAGAACACCGTACACGTATTTGTGGTTTAGAGCCGAGAGCAAAGTACCCCATTTCGACAAGGAACGAACGTGTGACAAGAGATGAAGCTCACGCGGTTCTCCACTATGAGCATTTCCTTATTCACCCAGGACTGCGTACGTTTCCAGCTTCTGCTAAAACCTGACGAATAACAAGAAATTTTAGCTGTCTGCGCTACGCATAAACAGCAGTTGAAGAAGCTTGCCGTCCAGCATGCTGTTCAAGAAGCCGGCTTCAAATTCAGCCCTCCTCTCGTGGGCAATCGCTTCTACGGAACACCTGATGTCACGACCGACATTCAGGACTACCAATGTCATTCCCAAGGAGATGATCCTTCCTACTTTCCAGAGGAAGAAGCCCCTCCGATGAAACGAACCAAATCAGTCGTTGATGCGACAAAGAAAGCAGCCTTTATCAACTACCTCAACACACTAGGAATCAAGCAAATGGAGCGGCGGAAAGATTTCAAAGATCTGGAAGAGAGATCGCAACGTAGAAAGGCTCAAAATCTTGCCACTGCTTTTGGTGTTGCGTATGACATATTTGCCCCCGATTCTCCATCGAAATTGAAAGAAATGGTAATCTCGTCAAGCTATGAGGGATTGTACGAACGCGAGAGGAGCAACAAGTATGAGGCGTTGATGGAAACGATCGTTGACCAGTATTATGCAGCAGCAACGCGAGGAGAGAAATTGCACATTCTCTCAATGATTGCACCATCGGTTTCGCTACAAGAAATTCAACGCTACCTTCCCGGACTCTTAAGATATTTCTATACAAAATCGAAGAAGCTCGCAATTCGTGGACGGGAGCCACCACGGCTAGTTGAACGTACGCGTACTCGATATAACGCCCACAGTGTCAACAAGTTCATCGAGTTTCTTACCAGGTTAAAATAACTTTGCATCCTTTTGCAAATATTGCACATGTATATCACACAGATGTATTTACCATGAGCTAATTTCAGCTACAAAGTGTCCACAACTCTTCCCTTCGGGACTAGAAAGGCCAAGTTATCGGATGGGACAACCTTTGAATATCCAAACACTTTGCGCCTCCAGACAGCGTCGGAGATAATACATCTATTCAAAACGTATGTTTATCGAATATTGCAATCATAGTATCTTGTTCCTGATATATTTATTTACTTTGTAGGGAAATGCAGGACAACGACGACGAGCCATTTTCCTTGAGTAATTCATCGATGTACCGGATCATCAGGATCTGTGGAGCTACAAAAAGGAAGGCACTACAAGGCGTAGATTTTTTCGTCGCCGAAGCTATGGAAGTTAGCATCATGAAGCGAATTTTTCAAACCTATAGCACACTATGAACACTCATGACAACATATATTAAGGGTGTGGATGATGCCCTTGCCATATTAGACGATCTGCTTCAAAGTGAAGATATAGACATGAGCTGGCACTCCACACTGAAGAGGAGACTTTTGGAGGGAAAGCAATACCTCAGAACGGATTACAATGTCCATTATTTTAAGTTTTTTTTTAATACCTTGTTTCTAATATAGGTTATATGTATGTAGGTTCACATAAAACCGGCCTCGCGAGTTGCTGATCACTGCATCAAACACGCTTTAAGCGACCCGGTTGATACCGCATTCTCAGAAGAATGTTTCAGCGATGAGGAAGAAAACTTGCACCAACATGATATGCTGTGTGAACGGTATAGTCTTTTCACACCTTATTTATTTCACGCCATTAACCTCATCATCAGGTGTGAATCGCTGCAAATCGTCCTGGGAGATTTACAACAGACGGTCATTGAACTGGTGGCATCAACAGATGTAGCAGCGAAAAGGACTGGAGGGCTTGCTATGAAGGCAAAACATCAAAATATGGAGCGACACCTCAATGGCATCTACCGCATAAACAACGGCATAAACGAACTAAAGAGGCATCAATTGAGAACCGCCGCGAGCGAACGAGATCGAACCAAGATTGTCCAAGAACTTCGTGATAATCACGCCCTCATTACGCTCGATTGGGCAATGAAATTGCTACCAATGTATTCAAGAGAAAAAACCACTGATTTTTTCGGAAAAAGAAGATTTTCCTGGCATATTTCCCACATACTAGCCCGAAGAAATGGTGATTACGTGCAGCACACGATGTACCATGTTCTGGGCAGCGAAATGTATGCTAGTAAACGAAGAAAAAATTACATTCTCAGGATACTGTGGCGGTCACGGCAATTGTAAACCACACACTGCACATCTTATCTGCAGTTGGAATCACTCACATCACTCTACGGAGCGACCAAGCAGGTTGACAGCTAAAAAGAATGAGTACAAGTATGGAAAACAGTTGCGTTTTTTTATTCAGGTTGCTACAAAGCTGCATCCACGATAGGAAGTATGAAAGAAATTTCCCGCATCTCTGGAGTGAGGATCTCTGGCTACTTCTTCTCCGAAGCTCAAGCAGGGAAAGGGCCTTGCGACCGAATGAGTGCACTTGCCAAACGGAAACTTCGTGACTTCACCGATAAAGGCAACGACGTAACTACTCCTCAAGAAATTCTGGAGGGGATTACACACGGCAAGCAGCTTCGCGGAGTCTCGGTATTCACTGGAAATATCATCAATGGAGCTAATTCTAAATCAAAGATAGCAGGAATCCGGAATTATAACTCCTTCATCTTTCACGATTCTTATTTCAAAGTCTATCGGTATTCAACGATTGGCTCAGGGAAGATGATAGGTTACGAATCGGTCACGCACAATCTGGGGGAGTATGAGCAAGAATCATCAGGAGGATGCGTGCATACGAAGACCGACTGCGTCTTCTGGGCTGAAATTGGATCACGAAAACGACAGAGCGAGAAAGAAGAATGTCATCTTCAAGAGGCAGAAGAAGAAGATGGATGTGATGCTCCAGAAGATGCATTGGTGTCCGATGTGCCGACAACCGAATCATGCGGGAGTAGTGCTCATCTTTATAGGTGCCCTGAGGAGTCCTGTACCTCCGAGTTTCTTCACTCTTCAAACCTTGAAAAACACGTTCTTCTCGGCAAACACAAGCTTGTCTCCGAGAGATTAACATTCCGTGATTATGCGCTCAGGCAGTATGGGCAGTGCCTCGAAAGCGTGCTTCCGAACCCGGCTTACAGCGAAGTTGCTGATGCTGTCCTATCTGTTGCCGCTGTAACAGACTCCGGGCTACGCCTACAACAAGGCTGGGCAGTTCGGAAACGTAAGACCTCAGCGCGACTTCCAAAGAGTTCTAAGGACTATGTCATAGACGCTTTCAACGACGGTCTAAGGAGCGGTAGGAAGCAAGATCCACGTCAACTCGAGAAGAAAATGCGAGTCGAAGTTAACCATGAAGGGAATCTCAGGTTTTCTCCTTCTGAGCTGCTCAACTATCAGCAGATCGCCAGCATGTTCAGCAATCTCGCGTCAAAGAAAAGAAATGCAAATTCGATTGAAGCCGATGCAACAACAATAGCACCTACTCTCGCTGATGAAGAAACCGATGCTCTTGATGAACTGTTCGAAGGAGAGGGAGAGATAGAAGAAGAATATAAGTCAGAGCCAATGTTTGGAAACGACTTTGATGAGCAGTTTGAGGGCGACATACACGAGGAAGATGATGCTCCTGATCCAAAGCGATTTTACTACAATAGAGAAGGCGAGTCCAGTCACCATGAACATGACGAACATAAATGAAGTTGTCTGGCGGCATGGAATAATTTTTTTTCTTTTATTTTGATTTTCTGACGACTTGCTTGCATAATATTATTTTCACTATCCATCGTTGTACAAAAGATTTTCCATTTTCTACATGCCAATAAAAATCTGCCTACTTGACCTCATTGTCAGCTCATTGCAAGAATCTGTACATCATTCAGTTCTAATTGCCATACAGATTATTATGCAACTATTGCATTCAATTATACTCAAAGAGAAATGAATGAGAAATGCATGTTGCACCTTATTATGCAATATCTTTTAGCACATTGCATCTGCTCAAACCCAAACATGAAGGCAGTTCAGCACGTGTCTTGTAGAATTGAAAACATTCGTAGAAATTAATTTGGAAAGTTACTCAACTTATAGCAATGCTCGTGCTCGATCTTGTGATCTAATAGATTTTTGTGATATTTTCCCTGCTCTGTGCAAGTCAGATAAATGATATAAAATGTAAATGGTCAAGGAACGGGATGAACGTGATGGCGCGAAAACGTTTGCCGCGGACGAGGAGTGTGGATCTATGCATTTCCGACTCCTCACCCCCCCCCCCCCCCTCCTAAGTGAACGCTCGACCCCCGTTACGCGCGTTTCCTAAGATATAGCAAAAGTTGGTACGCTCGAATTTCTTTTGAAAGGATCTTAATTTGTAGCAAATTTTATGCTCTTTCTTCTGACCAGGGAGCCAAGGTGTAGAAATGACCGTAGGGATTCAATATGACTCGTTAAAAAGTTTGAGGTGATTATTTTTGGCCAAAAACAGCTTTCACAAAACACTTCTTTGAATGAAATTGAAAGGGCATGCAAAGAGCTACCGAATAATATCTGTGATTGCGCGAAAACGTTATCCGCGGCAGAAATGTGGGTCGAACTATTTCCGACTCCTTACCCCCCCCCCCCCCTCCTAAGTGAACGCTCACCCCCCGTTGCGCGCGTTTCCTAAGATATAGAAAAAGTTGGTACGCTCGAATTTCTTTTGAAAGGATCTTATTTTGTAGCAAATTTTATGCTCTTTCTTCTGACCAGGGAGCCAAGGTGTAGAAATGACCGTAGGGATTCAATATGACTCGTTAAAAAGTTTGAGGTGATTATTTTTGGCCAAAAACAGCTTTCACAAAACACTTCTTTGAATGAAATTGAAAGGGCATGCAAAGAGCTACCGAATAATATCTGTGATTGCGCGAAAACGTTATCCGCGGCAGAAATGTGGGTCGAACTATTTCCGACTCCTTACCCCCCCCCCCCCTCCTAAGTGAACGCTCACCCCCCGTTGCGCGCGTTTCCTAAGATATAGAAAAAGTTGGTACGCTCGAATTTCTTTTGAAAGGATCTTATTTTGTAGCAAATTTTATGCTCTTTCTTCTGAACAGGGAGCCGAGGTGTAGAAATGACCATAAAGGTTCAATATCACGCGTCAAAAAGTTTGAGGTCAATTATTTTGGTCAAAAAAAATTTTTCACAAAAAACTTCTCCAGATGAAATTTTGGGCTTATAAAAAACTACCGAACGGTATCTTCATAACTTTTTAAAACAAACTTTTAAAGGAGTTACAGTCGGATGAATTTTCAGGGTTACGGTAACGTAGTTCATAGGGAAAAAAAACATACAGAACTAATTTTATGCTCATTTTAAAGAGCTCGTCGAGTTGTATAAGATATGTGATTTCCATGTTTTTTAAAAATAAAAAAAATTCCCAGGGCAGGCCATGATTGAGTCCTACTGAGAGGCTCTCTTAAATGACGAAACCAGCCGTTAATTCAGTAAAACATTCACAACAGCCAATCATTTTCACATCATTTCAGGATTGTTATAAAATAAACCAGCGAAAGAAATCTTTGGCGACTTCCAGACGAAGAAGAAAGTTTACTTTACGTCATTTAATAAAAATTCATTATGAACGGAGAACCAGATTTATTATTTTTTTTGTAAGAAGTGATAAAGTTAAGTGGCGAAAACAAGGAATTATCGCAGCGTTAACTTTAGTAGAACCTTTTAACGAGATGTTGCCACCATAATCCGCCAGTCGCTTGAGGGCAGGTTAAAATAGCAACAAGAAAAGAAATCGGTAGGAGAGTGGGAGAGAGAGAAAGAAAGAGAGAGAGAACGAGAGAGAGAGAGTGGGAGAGAGTAGGAGAGACAGGCGGAGCGGGAGAGAAAGAGAGAGAGAGAGAGAGAGAGAGAGAGAGAGAGAGAGAATGGGTGCGTGGGAGAGAGAGAGAGCCATGATAGCGTCCGTTCTTTTCGACTCTATCACGGAGACCGACGATGAGAAGTGAATTATCTTGCCACGATTAGCCTTTCTGCCTATTAACTTTTTCTATTTCCTCCGAATCTTTATAGATATGCAATGAATGTCTAGTCTGAAAAGGCCGCCGAAATTTTATACATAAATTTCTTATACTTTTTTAAAAAATTCAACAGGGAATCATAGCAGTTTATGTTGAAAAGCATTTAGCCTCTTAATAAATTACCTTCTTCATTTTTCCGATCAAAAACAGTTGCAACAATTAATTCAATAAACCTTCAGCAAATCAAATTGACAATTTATATAAGGCAAACCAGTGAAATTTGCATAAAAAGAAAAAAAAATTATCTTCATTCCAAATAATTTTTTTAATAATTTTCTCCTTTTATTTTTCGTACATAATAACTATTTTTAAAAAGTTACTTAGGAACATCCGGATTATCACCCATGTTGGAGACACATGTAGCATTCACTTGAAAGTATCCTTTCCTCTCTATCCCTCTCTTTCTCCTCATTCTTTCTCTCCCTCTCTCTATGATCTCCCTCTCCCTCTCTCTTTTTCTGTTTCCCACTTTCTCTCAAGTTCTCTCTCTCTCTCTCTGCATAGATCACTTCTCGCCCACCATCTCCCATGTTCTTCAAGACCCGTAAGAGCAGCCTCGGTCTCGACCGCACCGGCTTTCCCCCGGGCAAACGCGCTGACGAGGTACAGTATCTTTCCTTTTGGCAGTGGTAAAATGTAAAATAAATAAATAAAATAAATTTTTATAGATGTACGACAAAAATGTTTTCCATTAAAAAGCTACCACTACAAAGAAAAGCCTTCTTTATTCATAACCGACTTGAAATAGATAGTAGCAATGAATACTATATTGCCATTCACTGTAAGTGTCTCATTGTTCTGACGTGGTGAAGTAAACGGAAGAGATTGTCATGGAACCCTGCCAGGGCCATGTCGAGACTGGTTCGGGACCTCTTCTTCCAGTGCTTGAACGCTTTCACCTGAATAGCCAATGCGGATGAGATAGTAATACAAGAGAGCACCCCAAAGTGAAAGTAACCAGTTGTCAGCTATTCGCAGAATAAACAATGCTCTGGAACAGGCGGTTTCTTGGAATGCTATAATGGCATAAGCACGCCCAATTCCGTTTGAATTAACATTGCTTGATCTTCTAGCACAAACTATTCAAACATTATGAGATTGGCGTGCTTGCAAAACACCATGAGGCACAAGGAAGGGCAACAGCCACTAGAGGGCCACGCGGCCCGAGAAGGGCACTAAAATGCCCAACTTTGCACGCAACGCCAAACACGGCAGTCTTGCAGAATCTGCGCATATACATAATTTCTATTTATATATATATTTATTTACTTTTTTCATTTGTGTCATTTACATACATTAATCATTAAAAGAGAAAAAATTCAAATACACTTTGTAGATATAAAATATCTTAAATTTTATATGGTTGCGCTGATTTCTGTACATTATCTGCTTCAAATTGTTCATAGACAAGATAAACGAGCTCATTACGATTACAAAGGGAGAGAGCGAATGAGAAAGAGAGAAAGACGAGAGATATATTAGGTAGAGCAAAACATTCTGATATCTTTTCATGCTTTTCATTGGCGTCTTCGCGTGCAGAGACCGCGAAACTTATTAAATTTCTCCTCGTTGCCGCGCGGCGGAGAGCCGCACCGCCCTTGTTCGACCCATAAAAAGGATGACCGCCGGCGCCAGTTGACGCCATCCACGTCTTGCATCCACTTCGTTTTCATGCATATTATTTAAATTTGGCACGGATCCAATGCACAGATGAGAACAATCAATGTTAAACAAGATTGTTTTTGTGCTTTAATCGACTTGCAAAACAAAGATGCAACGAAAAAGGAACCACTTCACTCTTATAATAGGCAAACATGATCCGCTTCCTGCATTAGACAATGAATATAAGTTAATTAATATTAAATTTAATTCGTTTTCATAATAATAATAATAATTGAATTATTATATTATTAATTATAAAAGTATGAAATTAGGAAAGCAGCTTGTCAATGGAATGAATATTTTATTTTTAAATATGCTTTCTTTTTCATTTCTTTTAAATATGTTATTGTTTTCATTATTCCATAATAAGATATTATAAGGTATTATACACCACTTCAGCAGAGCGCCGTTCCGTCGGGAAGAAGGAAGAGCCAGTGGAGAGGCGGTCATGCTCAGCGTGCAGCCATACTGGCACGCAAAGGAGAGCGACCGGGAAGAAAAGTTCGCTCTCTCTCTCACTCTCTCTCTCTCTCTCTCTCTCTCTCTTTCTCTTTCTGTCTCTCTCTCTCTCTGTCTCTCTCTCGCTCGGTGTCTCTCTCTTTCTCCCCTCTCTCTCTCTCCCTAACTGTGGGTCTTAGTAGTGACGTTTGTATAGATACTGTTTTTTTATGTTTACTATATTTTTAAACCAATTTCTAATTAGAAGCCTTTCTCAAAATCTATGAAATTCGCAGAATTTACCTCCATCCATATTCCATCTTGCTTAACAGAATGCGAGATCCAGAATCACTTGCACAGATAAATACGAAGAACTATGCGCCCGTGGTTTTCATGTGAGCTGAAATAAAGGATAACTGGAGTCATCAATGAAACTATTCCTGGTCGGTTGCTGGTAGAAAATTCGGATATTTGATTTTTTTAAAGTCTTGTAGTGGATCAATAAAGCCAATAATCTGCTACTATAATTCTGACAGTATACAGAAATAACCCTGAAACTTTCATGAAGTGTCTCGATTGTTTGCACTCCTTTAAAATTATCCTCCTTGCCGACATTTTCTGTTGTTGTTTGGAAGACGTGGACCCATCCGCGAGGCGAACGCTGCCATCAGGGAAGTCGGCTTGACTCCTACCATGACGAAACTTTGTAGATTCCAGGTCTTGCTTCCACTTCGTTTGCATTACTTTCATGACATATCTTATTTCAATTCGGTACAGATAATAATAATAATAAGCTACACGACTACGAGCCGTCGCAGCTTTTAGTTTAGTAGAAGCTTTTAATTGGGATACTGCGACAATAATCCGCCTGTATTAAAATTTGGCTCTTAAATTCTCCTTTTTGCCTGACACAAACGCGAGAGAGCATGTGTTATTTAGAGAGAGAGAAAGAGAGAGAGAGAGAGAGAGAGAGAGAGAAAGAGAGAGAGAGAGAGAGAGAGAATGGTAGCGTGCGAGAGAGTGAGAGAGAGCCTTGATAGCGTCCGTTCTCGTCGGTTCTATATCAGAGACCGACGATGAGGAGTGAATTATCTTGCCACGATTAGGCTTTCTGCCTATTCGTTTTTTTTTTTTTGTTTCCTTCGAGTCGCTCAAGATATGCTATGAAAGTATTCTGTGGAAAGATAGCCGAAATCGTAAACTTAAATTTTTTAATACTTTTTTCATTCGTGTTCCAACGGGGAATTATAGCAGTTCGTGGTGAAAAGCATTTGCCTCTTAATAAAATGACCTTCTTCATTTTGGAGTCGGGACAGGTTCGGGACCTCTTCTTCCAGTGCTGGAACCCTTTCAGCTGAATGGCCAATGTGGATGAGACTGTAATACAAGAGAACATTCCAAAGTGAAAGTCGCCATTTGTCAGCTGATAGCCGCTGCTCGCAGAATAAACAATGCTCTGGAACAGGCGATTTCTCGGAATGCTACATTGACATATGCACGCCTTATTCAGATTTGACTCGATATCCTGTCCATGTCCGGTAGAAACTATTCAAACATTATAATTGCGAAAACACCAAAAGGCACGAGCAGAGCAACAGCCACAAGAGACGAGAAAGGCATTAAGAGAGCCTGTCAGTATCGTTCGATCAAGGCCTGCCCTAGGAATTTTTTTTCGAATTTCTTAACCAAAATTGATTATAGTATACAACTCGACGTGGTGAACACAATAGGCTGTATTTCAAAGGTGAAAAAAATTTTCCGCGCGAGACCCAGTACCGTAATCTTATAAATTCGATTTGTCATAAGTCGCTTCAAACGTATAATTAGACAACCATCGAGCTATCATTGGATAGCTGATTGAACGGGCTTTAATTTTGATCTTGGAAGATATTTTCGAAAAATTTGAATTTGGCCCTAAAACACGGCCCTAAACATTTTCGAAGATGGTTTTTACCGAAATTAAGTATTTTATGTTCATTTCGCTACAACCGTTCCTGGATAGGCTTAAAGTACGTGAAATTTGCTACAACATATATCTCTTTCAAAAGAATTGAATATCTCGCTTTTAGGTTCCCAAACGCTTAAACATGATCCTGTGTGAACTGTAACACCGTGCAAGCGCATTCTTCGATCCATAACTGCGCTCAATGTCAATATTACAAAATCGTAAGTTTATCATCTATGAGCTCTCACGGAGATCTTCAAATGTTACATACATTATTTTATTGAAAAGTTTCAATTTATATGAGAAATTTCGTTATGTACAATTAGAAGGTTTAAAAAACTACTTTAAAAACATTTTCGCCTGTCGAAACATATATCATAAGAAAGAGGATGAAATTTGGTACAAGATGATCCCCTTTCAATGGAATTCCATGCATACGATCTTTTGTTATAAATCAAAAAAGTAGTGCAAGTAGCGTCGCTATCATTTTGCCCAAGAATTCACATTTTAGGTTATTCGAATTAGATTATTCCAATCTTTTTTTCAACAGTTTTTTTCCATAAGGCCTTGTTTTCCTACTTTTATGGCTTATAAGAAAAGATCGTATGCATGGAATTCCATTGAAAGGGGATCATCTTGTACCAAATTTCATCCTCTTTCTTATGATATATGTTTCGACAGGCGAAAATGTTTTTAAAGTAGTTTTTTAAACCTTCTAATTGTACATAACGAAATTTCTCATATAAATTGAAACTTTTCAATAAAATAATGTATGCAACATTTGAAGATCTCCGTGAGAGCTCATAGATGATAAACTTACGATTTTGTAATATTGACATTGAGCGCAGTTATGGATCGAAGAATGCGCTTGCACGGTGTTACAGTTCACACAGGATCATGTTTAAGCGTTTGGGAACCTAAAAGCGAGACCTTCAATTCTATTGAAAGAGATATATGTTGTAGCAAATTTCACGTACTTTAAGCCTATCCAGGAGCGGTTGTAGCGAAATGAACATAAAATACTTAATTTCGGTAAAAACCGCCTTCGAAAATGTTTAGGGCCGTGTTTTAGGGCCAAATTCAAATTTTTCGAAAATATCTTCCAAGATCAAAAGTAAAGCCCGTTCAATCAGCTATCCAATGATAGCTCGATGGTTGTCTAATTATACGTTTGAAGCGACTTATGACCAATCGAATTTATAAGATTACGGTACTGGGTCTCGCGCGGAAAATTTTTTTCAACTTTGAAATACGGCCTATTGTGTTCACCACGTCGAGTTGTATACTATAATCAATTTTGGTTAAGAAATTCGGAAAAAAAATCCTAGGGCAGGTCATAATAGGGCCCTGCTCGAGTCTTACTGACATCCTCTCTTAAAATGCCCAACTAAAAAAGACAAAAAATTTAGAATTACTTTTCCTGCCATTATTGAAATAAATTCTCCATCACAGCTGTCATGACGCGGTGTTTCTTAGAAGCTTTCAATTTACAGAGACCGCAAAACTTATTGAATCTCTCCTCGGTGCGGCGGAGAGCCGCGCCGCCCTTGTTCGACCCATAAAAAGGATGACCGCCGGCGCCAGTTGATGTCGGCGTACTCCACGAATGGAACGCCGTCCAGAGCGGAGAGAGGGCGAGGTTATCTAATTAATCTGTCAGAGGAAAACTATTCTTGCCATTAGATAAGAAATTAAATTTAAAAAAAAAACTGCTTATTCACAGATCTGACCAATGCGTTTATCGAATCCAGCACAAGTAAGCGAAAATGCATGAAAAAATACTTCTTCAATATTGATGGTTTGAGTATAATTATAATTTATAATTTTTCGTTAAAGGAGGCCTTAAGGGAAAAACTCCTACCACGAAGTCCCTGACGGATTTGGACGGAATGATAAAAAAAATGATGATCGAAAAATACGCTCCGCGGAGAAAATACCGCTATAAAAGGTTCATGAATAATATGGTTATATTTTCTACGTTCTGTGTCAATGAATACACAAATATTTCCTAACATTATTACTTTCGTCCACAAAAATGACATAGATGAAAAGCAAATGAATAAATAAAAAAAGTTAATTCGTATTATATGTAAATGGAGACATCTGGAGCTACATAACTGCCGTGCCTTGTGGTGTGCCCATCTTATAAAGTTTCAATTGTAATGCCGCAACGATCGTTCGCCTACTGAGCATTCTAGATTTGATTAATTTAAGTTTTAAAGGAAGTCTCCAGCGAATGTTTGGACAAGCAATTCAAAATAGGCATTTGACCCATGAAGTGTCCCGCACGGAAGGGCCTCAAGCTGCCAATGGCTAAAATATGCCTGGTTCTCTACCCGTCACGTTTTCGTAAGGCTGTGATCCTCTCATTTCAGTGCTGCTTTCCCTTGCACTCCCTCCACAGAAATTTGTGGTCAAAGAATTGTATAGTGAGCTGGCCTGTTGAGAAAATTCCGGCCAATATCGGTTGCGAGCTCCGATATGCATGGTTTGAAGAATGTGATTCGGGTTTGGCCGGTTTTGTTATTCGCGGATCTTTTTTTCAAAATAGATGGATTTGGCGTTTTTGATGCGCTCGAGCGATACAAAATAGGAGCTTGTTCAGATCTACAGTAGCCAATTCTCTACCCGTGATATTTAAAATGAATATAACTCTGGAATGATAAGATGAAATACATTCAAACTTTCCCTATCTAAGTTTTACGATGAGACGAACTGTTCCATGCTTAAAAAATTATATGTTAATTATTCGCCGGAGACCTCCTTTAAGACAGCCTCTCCATAAGACTCGAGCACCGCATTATTGGGTGCTGCCCTGGGGAATTTTTTTCGATTTCGTTTATGAAAATTGACTCACTTATACAACTCGACGTCGTCTACAAGATACCGTACATTTTAATTTTTTTCAGAAAAATTCCGTGCGAGAAACAGTACAGTACCCTTCAAAATATGATGAACCATAACTCGGCTAATTTTCCGAATTTAACGAAAACAAAGATACCGTTCGATAGCCCTTTGGACGCACTTCAATTTTGATCGGGTAAAATTTTCAAAAAAATCGATTTTCGACCCAAAACACGGCCCTGAACATTTTTATGACCACTTTTTGGCAAATTTTTGTTCATTTTTGGAAAGTGTACCCTGCAGTTTTTTGATATGTTGTAGCGCGTGAAATTTGCTACAAGAATTTGTTTCCTTAAAAAAATCCTGGTTGGGAAAACTGCGCACGTGTCGGTCAAAATGGCGCATTTTCGGTCGCCGAGACACAGTGCAAGCGCATTCATCGATCCATAACTACGCTCAATCTTAATATTACAAAATCGTAAGTATATCATCTAAGAGCTCTCATGGAGATCTTCAAATGATACATACATACTTTTATTGAAAAGTTTTTATTTATATGGGAAATTTCGTTTTGAAAAATAAGAACGCTTAAAAAACTACTTCAGAAACATTTCGACATGCCCAAAGATACATCATAAGAAAGAGGATGAGATTTGGTACAAGATGAACCCCTTTAAATGAAATTCCATGCGTACGAACTTTTGTTATAAGCCATAAGAGTAATTATAAAAGTATGAAATTAGGCAAGCAGCTTGTCTATGGAACGAATATTATTTTTTAATAGGATATCTTTTCCTTATTTTTTAAATGTCTTATTATTGTCCTTATTTCAAAATAAGATATTATAAGATATTAAACACCACTTCAGTAGTGCGCCGTATCGTAGGGAAGCAGGCCGAACCAGTGAAGAGTCGGCCAAACTCGGCGTGTTGCCATAGCGGTACACGTAGGAGAGCGACAGGAAAGAAAAGTTCGCGCTCTCTCTCTCTATCTCTCTCTCTTTCGCTTTCTGTCTCTCTCTCTCTCTGTTTCTCTCTCGGTGTCTTTCTCTCTTTATCACTCTCTGTTCCTCCCTCTTTCTTATTCAATTTTCTCACTGCCTCTATTCTTATTGTAACAATAAGCTATCTCACTATTTCTGACCATTTTCCTCAGTCAGCCCCTCGTCCTCTAACACACTTTAGAAATATCCCTTCATAACCCCCACTATCTTTATCTCTCTCTCTTTCTCGCGCTCTTTTTAGTTCTCTGTCTCTCTCTCTCTCCCTCTCTTTCTCTCTTTCTCTCCTTCTCTCTTTCTCTCTCTACCTCTCTCCCTCTCTCTTTCTCTCTCTCTCTCTCTCTTTCTCTTTCTCTCTCTCTATCTCTCCTCTCTCTCTCTCTAAATCACACATGCTATCTCTCGCTTGCATCAGGCAAAAAGAAGCGAATTCAGGAGCGATTTTTGCGTTCCTTAAGTAGATCCTCCTTGCCGACATTGCTGTCGTGTGGAAGACGTTTGCCCTGAATCAGGGACGTTGCCCTCAATCAGGGAAGTCGCCTTGACTCCTACCACGACGATACTGTAGATTCCACGTTTTGCTTCCACTTCGTTTTCATTACTTTCATAATCATTCTTATTTCAATTCAGTTCAAATCCGATGAACAGAAGAGAACAATCAACGTCAAACAAGATTGTCTATGTGCTTTCATCTACTTCCAAACCACAAGCACCGAAGATGCAACGACAAAGGAATTTCATTTCACTCTTGGCAAACATTATCCGCTTCCTGCATTAAACAGTGAATATAAGTTAATTAATATTAAATTTCGTTCGCTGCCATAATGATAAAAATCTAATTAATATTAAAAAATTTATTAACTTTAATAATTTTTCTTGCAAAACTTACATCATATAATTAGAGCAATGAGTTTTAGTAGTGACGTTTGTTTGGATACTGTTTTTTTAATGTTTACTATATTTTTAGAGCAATTTCTAATATTTTAGAGCATTTTTTTTAATTAGACGCCTTTCTCACAATCAATGAAACTCACAGAATATATCTCCATCCATATTCCATTTTGATTCAGAGTATGCGAGATCCAGAATCGAGTGCAAAGATAAATAAGAAGGACAATTCGCCCGTGATTTTCATGTGAGCTGAAAGGATAAATTAAAGTCATTAATGAACAAAGACGATAGTTGCTTGATAGTCTTTTAATCTTACAAATAATGAATTCTCGTAATTTGGAATCTCATATCAGTTTGTACCATGTAACAACGATACATCTCCTATTTTATTATTCGGGGATGTGAGAAGAGACAAAATAATAGTACAGGAGCGATTTTTTTAGATATTTAAAATGAATTTTTTATGAACATAAACTGATAACTGCTTGTCAAGCGATACGATAAGAAATTAGCGATTTTTAAAGAGAACCTTTCGCTCTCTATAAATAAGCGTAGGTACAATTAAAATATTTCACTCTTTCTTAGGACAATAATTATCGAGGATGAATTTGGATCCCTCCGAATCCTCCGATCTCTCCTTGATAGCAAGATCCTGAGCGGAACTGTACATATTTAGGACAGCACCGAAGACTACGAGATTTTCCTACAATTTCGATTTGCGACGCCAAATTTACAGAATACAAGAAAGGATGATTCTCGATAAGTTTGGTCGAATGAGTCATTTCTTACAGTAAGAGGTTTTCTTAGTTGGACCATCCTCAGATTTATCTTTGGAGAAAGAGATTTAGGCATGATGAACTAAGCCGAAATTTTTTTTTAAACTTTAATCTTTATTTGTTGTTGCAAAACTGAAATCATAATAATTGCAACATTGATTGTTTGCTTTAATGTCAGTATACTCACCATTTTAGAGTTTTTCTCTATCAGACGCCCAAATCACACTGTGAAGAAAGGCACTACTTATGCATACCAACAATACAAACCGATTCGAACAATGGCTCAGAACAGGCGAGATAACTAATGGAAAGAAGGCAAATGCGCACGTGCACCGTGGTTTTCGCGCGGGAGGAAATGATAAAGTCTCGACATACATATATGAATGGACTCGATAGCTTTCTTCGTGTTGTTCCTGATATATTTCACATTAAAAAAAAACAAATCTAAAATATCTTCATGGTTAGTACGCCTTTCCTCTGCATTTGAAGAGATGATTTCTGCACACTTTTAACAATGGAATATCACATATGGGGAATTTGTTTTCATCATTGTTTTTGAGCATATGCCTTTCAGAGAAATTGATTGAACAGACATGTAAATACATACATAGGTAGAAAGAAAAGTATGAGATGAGAGATGAAGTCCCCATTGAGAACCAAGAATCTCGAACCCGCTCTAATAAATAAAAAAATATATTTTACGACAGACCAAGCTCTTCTAATAATGTAGCTGAGCTCGCCAGTTGTGCGAATTAGCAAACATGAGTTCCAGAATATCTTCATTATGGTGACACGGGCCCGATTGGCTAGTTGTTTCTCCTTCTGCCTGGCCGGCGAGGGATTTTGTAGTCTTGACAAAGATAAGCAAGACCAGTCATCCCCTCTGGGTCCCGCTTATCAGAGTCTACCATCTTGTCCAATCTAGCTCTCTCTCTCTCTCTCTCTCTCTCTCTTTCTCTCTCTCGCTCTCTCTCTCTCTCTGCTTCTGATTCAGAACAAATCATTTGCGCTCAATCTCTCTGACTCTACACACTCTCCTCTCACTCTCCTTCCTTTGCCTCACACCCTCTCATTTATCTCTTACACTCTCTCTCCCTCTCTCTCTCTCACTCTCTCCTGTCTCACAAAGAGAGTCCCTTCTGTCTACTACTGAAAGTAGGACAATATAAAGAAGCAATCGAGAAAATTTCACAAACTTTCTTTAACTTTGAAGAAAAAAGCATGAAATACCATTGCGACCAAAAATAGATGGTTAAAGTCGGAAGTTATATTTTTAACGAGATTCTGCGACAATAATCCGCCTGTCGCTTGAGGCCAGATGAAAATAGCAGTACAAGAAAAAAAAGATTGAAGAGTGGTAGAGATAGGCGGAGTGACAGAGAAAGAGAGGGAGAGAGAGAGAGAGAAAGAGAGAGAGAGAGAGGTAGAAGGAGAGTGGGAGAAACAGGCGAAGTGAGAGAGAAAGAACAAGAGAGAGAGAGAGAGAGAGAGAGAGAATGTGAGAGAGTGAGAGATAGCCATGATAGGGTCCGTTCCCTTCGACTCAATACCAGAGGCCGCCGATACGGAGTGAATTGTCTTGCCACGACTTGCCTTTCTGCCTATTGGCTAGTGGGAGAAGGCCGCCGAAACTGCATACATAAATTTTTAAATAGTTTTCAAAATTCAACTGGAAATTATAGGAGTTCATGTTGAAAAGCATTTAGCCTCTTAATAATATATCCTCCTTCTTCATTTTTGCGATCAAAACAAGTAATAACAAATTCATTAAAACCTTCAGCAACTCTTTTTGACAATTTCTATAAGTTAAACCAGCGAAAGATGTACAGAAGAAGAAAAAAACAATTAATTATTGTCGTTCCAAAAAATGAAAGAAGAATGATAAGCAAACTCCTTTAATTTTTTATAATTACTATTTTAATATAGTTACGGATGAAGATAAATCACCCATGCTTACTTTATTAGAGACTTTACCGTGATGAAGCGACATTAATCCACCAGGACACTTGCAACCAGATTAAAAATTAATTTGTATTGTGATAAGAAAATGGTGATTGGGCTGTTAAAGGAGGACGATCTCCGTGATAAAAGTTAATGTTGACTCGAATTGCTCATTCTCGTGTGCATTCATACAACATTCAGTATAAAGGATGAGATTTTTCTATTTCTCTTTTTTGACTTCTTATAATAAAGTATTCAAAGGAGGAATCGAAGAGGCGAGGAGAAGCTGACTTTTTGTTATGCCTGCCATGCATTTCTCTGCTCTTCTATTATGTTTACAATATTTTAGAGCAATTTCTAATTAGACGCGTTTTTCACAATCAATGAACCTCGCAGAATTTATCTCCATCCATATTCCATTTTGATTCAGAGTATGCGAGATCCAGAATAAAGTGCAAGGATAAATAAGAAGGACAATGCGCCAGTGGTTTTCATGTGAGCTGAAAGGATAAATTCAAGACATTAATTAATCTGGTTGATGCAAAGTCGATAGTATTCGAAAAATATACACTTGTTACATATTATATTACTCACTACATCTTGGCCATAGAAACGCAGATTTTGTGATGGGCTGCAGCACTTGAGAATTTGGCACTGTTCTTCTTCTTCTTTATTTACGCTGCATGTAAAGTAGCACACTTGGGTGATAATATGTACCATGTAATAATGATAAATCTCCTATTTTATTATTGGGGGATGTGAGAAGAGACAAAATAATAATACAGTACAGATTTCTTTGAAAAATATTAAAGGAGCAGTTTACTGAATATCTAACATATGGTTTTATTAACGTGGATCTATTAACATCATTCTAAAACATATTTCTTGGAAAGTTTGAACCATTTTTGTCCACTTGCTACAAAGTTAGAAGCGCGCAAAATATGGATGGGCCAAAATTTTTTACTGTAGCTGTTAGCCACCCTCCTATTTCACACGCTCTCTAACCCGCAGAAGGGCCAAATTTTTGAGGGCGCGCATTCAAAATGGTCATAATATACTACTGTAGCATCATTTAGTGCACGGTTCCTTTAATCTGAATTTTTGTATGAACATAAACTGATAACTGCATATCAAGCGATAGGAAATTATCGATTTTTAAAGAAAGGTTGCGCTCCCCAAATAAAAATTAGCTAGAATAAATTTTGAAGCAATGCAAATTGAAGAATGTAATACCGCACATGTAGAGGATAAATGACGTAATACAAGAGAGCACCAAAAGGTGAAGGTCGACATTTGTCTGCTATTGCCGCTGCTCATATGACGAATAAACAATAGTCTGGAACAGGCGGTTTCTTGTAATGCTACTATGCCATAAGAAGGATGTATTACTTTTGAATTGATACGGAAGAGATATGAAGATTTAATTAATAGTTTCGAGATATACAAGTTGTGTGAATTCTAAAGAATTCTAAACATTAAGCAAATACATCAAAGAGGCGAGGAGAAGCTGCCGCTGGCCTCTCGCACAGATCATCGCGCGAAATGGAGCGACGCCTCGGTAGATTTATGAATTTTTTTTCGGTCTTAACAATTTCCGAGGCTTGATTATTCATTGACAAAGAACTTGTAGAATAAAGCCAAATTATTTATGAACCTTTTTATAGCGGTATTTTATTTTCCTTTAAAAAAATATTTATCAATTCCCTGGAAAATAATCACACTATATAGCTATTATAAACCCTAAAGAAATTTTTTTAATGAATTCTCATTTACATGTGACGGATTCCATCAGCGCATTTCTCGGACGAACGAATGAATATCTCTGACCATGAATATGCATGCAATGCAAAGATGTGATAATCGCCACCTTCTCACCGAGACATTTTATTTATAGAGTAGATAACTAATGTCGATGATGGCAGGCAGCCGAAAAGTGAACTCGGAATTATTCAAACTTTATAAGATTGGCATGCATGCGAAAACCAACAGGCATACAAACAAACAAAATGGTTTGATACAGCAATTGTTTTGGCGCGACACTGGTAACAATTTTGTTTGATATTTCAAGCATTTTTTTTGTGCTAGAAAAACAACAGCCACTAGTGAACCTCTCGGCCCGAGAAAGGCTCTAAAATGGCCAACTTGACTCGTGACGACAAACACGGCAGTCATGCAGCACTAGAGGCCTGAATCTGCGCATATACATACCTTTTATTTATGTATATATTTATTTATTTTGTCATTTATGTCATTTACACCCATAAATTAAAGAAGAAAATGCAAATCAATTTTGCAGATATAAAATATCTTATCAATTACTAATTTTGAACGGACGCATTATCGTCTTTAGTCATTTTAGCTTTCTGCCACCCGCATTTATTTACTCTTATTATTCATTATTATTAATTGTGTGTCCCTTAATTCTACTCTTTCTTATGGCCCCGTCTCTTCCTCTGTCTTTCTCTCTCTATCCCTCTCTTTCTACCTCTCTCTCTCTCTCTCTATTTCTTTCTTCCTCACTTTTTCTCCAAAACAAAGGGGGTTCGAAGTTGAACCGTGATATACATTTTTGAATTGTCATTACCTTTGTATAGTCGTCGCGTATCATTTTTTTTTTGATCATTTTTCTTGAAAAACTTAGATCATATAATTAGAAAAGTTTTAGTTGTGACGCACACAGAGAAGAAAGTCTTGTGGGACAAGACATTCAGGCTAGACATTATGTCCGCAATTGGCACTGAGACATGAATGTCCAGTCCCACTAGACAGCAAATGTCTAGCCGCGAATGTCCAAACCGACTAGACATGGCGGGCTGGACTGAATGTCTAGTCCGATTGGACAGAATGTCTAGTCGATCGATTTGGCGCCGCGCGCGCTCCCTCCCTTCTTGTTACTCTTCTCTTGCTTTCTTCATCATCTCACATATATCGAGTGCATTATATGTTGTAGAATGTATACAGGAAATAGTTATTCTTTAATCAATCACAAATTCAACCGTATGGAGAAACAAAACAAACGAGCCAGCGCCTTTGGTTAGAGATAGAAAGATCAAAGAATAGAACTTTCGCCTTTGGCAAACGGAAACAAAACAGTCTAGTAAAAATGCTTCCTATTGATATCCTAATAATGTTATTTATCGCTCTAGTTTCTATGTGATGTGGTGCTGGAGATCGTTGGATGCGTTTGCATTCGCAGCTGCCGATGCCATCCCCGCCAGTTGATAAGGCGACAGAAGCGAGTCCAGGAATGACGAACTGGAAAATTTCTCTTTATTCTATTTTTTTCATTTTATTCATTGCCACAAAGGGGTCAACAATTGCTTGACATTAATGATTCTTTCATGGCTAACATTACATTTTAAGGAGCCCTTAATATGCACTCATACTCCTTAACTGGTTCCTTTTTATAAGCGCTTTCAACTCACCCAAAGTCAAGTGGGCTCGGCGAGTGGACGGCCTGAGCAGCAGGCACGGCAAGGGCAGCAGCAGCCGGATGGTGGTGGATGAGTCCGTTGTTGTTGGAGTGGCCGAGGC
The DNA here is from genome assembly GCA_945643635.1 of Allodiplogaster sudhausi. Lineage (NCBI taxonomy): Eukaryota > Metazoa > Nematoda > Chromadorea > Rhabditida > Diplogasteridae > Allodiplogaster > Allodiplogaster sudhausi. The sequence goes on along the minus strand of CALZFC010000259.1, from coordinate 1,607,397 downwards.
CGAGGGGCGAGGGCGAGGAGCAGGGAGAGGGCGAGAAGAAGGAGGGCGAAGTCCCTGCCGCTGCCACTGCCGCGCGCATCCGAGACATGAACGGGTTGGCCAATGAGATTGCCGCTGTGCTGAGAGGCAGCGGCTGCAGCCGCGGCATCCACCTTACAATAGTATTTTCTTTTTTCTCTAATTTTCTTCCTCAAAAATTTTATTTATATATTGAAAAAACATAATAGTCTTATCTTATTTCTTAATTGCAAATTCTATACAAGACAAGGCCATTAATCATATTTTTAAAGTAAAAATTAAATTTGAACTTGTAAAAGTAAAAAAAATAGTAAAAAAAATTTGGCGCCCAAAATGGATTAAAAAAAGAAAAACCTGCGCCTGTTGCTGAGCTACGGCTGCTGCGGCAGCCGAGGCGGCGGCCATCTGCGCATCTGCAAGGGAGTGATCTGCACGGCTTGGATTTACAACTTTGATAGAAGCTGAAATGTTTAAAGAAGGGAAAACGAGGCGGAATCTCTTATTATCAATATGTGAAGGATACTTGATAAGCGATTCTCCAGAACACCACAGGGAATAAATGCCGCTGTCGAGGACCCAGAAGATTAGGGTGGGGAAGGAGGTACTGAACCCAAAACCCAGGGTGGGTTCGCTGTTTCTTCCTAAAAGTCACTCAAAAACATGGTGGGGAAGGCTCAAAATCAGGGTGAGTCTGTCAAAACCACAGTACCTTTTTTCCTCTAGAACACCATCATTTTCCCTCTTTTTTCTTTCTCTCTCACTCTCCCTCCCTTCCTATCTCTTTCTACGGCTCCCTTACTCCCTCTCTTTCTCTCTCACTCTCTCTCTCTCTCTCTTTCGCTCTCTCCCTCTCTAACCATTATGCGCGCCCGGTCGATAGGTTCCATTGATAATCGCCAACTCCAAGCTGCTTCCTCTTCAGTTCGTCCGTGCCTTCGGGCTGAAAAGGAGTATAATTCATTTGATTAAATATATAATCATTTAAGAAACCGATCAATGAACCTGTTTACCACAGAAAATATTAGGAAAAATAGGAAGCCAGCCTACCAAAGCACTTCAACCTCGGGCAGTTACCATATTCTCACTCTATCACCAGCCTATAATAGCAAACAGCTACAGTAACCTCCCTGCCACGCTATAATTCCCTTTCCCTCACCGCCAGAATGAGCAGCTTCCTAAATGAATGAATGAGAATGAGCAGAATAGATGTCCCCATAATTAGGGCACACTTTTTTTGTCATATGTCCTATGAGATAACTTATCAGGCAAAAATAAACGAATTAGGAGCGAACTTCAACTAAATCATATTGAAAAAAAGAGCCTACAATCTATTTCATTACTGGACAAAGTAGTTTAAAAACATGGCTGACTGCGTGTGCGTGTTGTGTGTGTCAGCACTAGTTGGCTCAGAATTCGGATGAATAGTCGCGGTCTTCTTCTCTCACTCCGGATGAACAAGATACCTTCAATAACCAACTTTATAGAAAAATGATCAAGCATTTCTTAATCTCATAAGAATCCTGTACTGGTAACTACGTAGTTTTCGTAACATTAGTCATGCTGCAACGAAATATTTTAGAAAAAAAAATCTACATTAATATTCTCTATCAGTTCAGTTAATGTTTTCGCTTTACATTACGGTATTTAAAAAATGCAGAATGCCCCTTCTCCCTTCGGAAAAATAGCAAGCATAATCAGCACTAAATATACGGTAAGAAGCAAATTTGGACACTTACGATTAATATCTTACCTTAAAAAAATGAAATCTTTAGACCCAATTTGCCTTTAAAAAGAAAACTGTTAAATTCTTCGTGAACTTCTATGAAATGATAGTCGTACGACTTACAATTAGAATGAAACATGAAATAAAAGAAAGTTTGAAACCTGCAATCGTCGCTGCGACACGCCCGTGAGGATCGGGCGAAGCAACCACGTGGCGGCAATGCAACGCAGTCCTCCTGCCAGCAGTTACAACGAAGATGAACTGAAATTAAATGCAAAATAATATCATCCTACACTTCAAAAACGTTACTCGTGCAATATAACAACTGCTGGATGCAATGAAACAATAATCGGACAAGTTATTTGGCATTCAATGAGTATAAAATCCGCTCATGGTCAGCAAACTGTCTAGCAATAATGAAACTTCTAACCTTGAAATACAGCGAAGCCCTTTGGAGAAATACGCCGAGTGTAGCGGCGTAAAACACACGCGCGCCCGCCCCAGCTTGCGCTTAAGAAGCCAAACTTAAAAATTATCACTTAAAAAGACAAAGTAATATTTTGTCCCAATTAGCAAATATCCCACTTTGTGGATAACTTATTCGGCATTCAAAGTTTATATAATCAGCACTGCATACTAAGTAATACACAGAAACCTCTAACCTTGTTGCTTGCCGCGAAAAACTCGGCAGCCACATCTCGCGGGCGGTAGTCGATAATAGCGGCCGGGGCGAAAGCGCGCCAAACAGAGCTTAAATAGCAAAATTAATAACAGTATAAACCGAAAGAAAAGGTCAACTATCGAACTGTTCATTAAAATCAATTAAATACTTGTTGGCTTTTAAACTGAAATATGAAATGGAACGGGCGCCCGCTCTGATCTCTCACGCGCCCGCTCTGATCTCTCACAGAGCGGTCGGTGCATGCTGCTCCTCTCTCTCAAGCTTTCTGAATCTGCAACTTCCTTCTCCTGCTCGCCCCTTGTCCCTGAGGGGCACACCCATCTACCCAGGCACTTCTCCAGGTTCTTTCCATCTTCGGCCACCACCTAAACCCTCGGGCCAAGGGTATTTCCTGTTCTACTGGCCCCGGCTTAGTTAAGCATGGGTGAACCCGGCCCTTCAGCCCCCCTTGATCTCCCTGCCGTCGCCTCCTACATTCAGGGGGTGAAGGCCCGCAAGCGTCGCCGATCTACAGACGAGCCTAGGGACACGGACGATATCCTCGCCTTCCTCGCCTCCACTGTCTCTTCTCTCACCGCTCAGATGGCCTCACTCTCTCTTGCTCTCTCCTCTCTCGAGTCCTCCTCGGCCGCCAAGGACATCGTCATCGCCGATCTGACAGTTGCCCTTACCGCTCACATCACCCAGCTAGATGTCGTTGACACTAGAATCACTGCCCTAGAGACGGCCCCTCCTCTTTATACTGTTCCCAATGACCCCATTATTGATGTTGAGATAGAAGATGTCAATATGACTGACAATGTAGCCGGCAACCCCCCCCCCCCTCCTCCTCGGAGACCCCCTCATGGGATTTCTCCCGTGAGACCGAGGATGAGCGTAGAGATATCCAGGAGCGCCGCCGGGCTCTCGTCATCTTTGGTTTGCGCCCTCCCGAAGGCTCTCCCATCCAACGAGCCGCCTCCTACTACAATGCCGCCCTCCATTTGCTAGATTATATTGGTGTCTCAGCCCTCCCCTCTGCTGTCTACCCACTTACCGATGGGCGCTCTCGCGACAACCCAATCAAGGTCATCCTTCCCAACTCCTCACTCCAACAGCTGGCCATCCGCAATTCCCACCGCCTCAAGCACTCCTCCACCTTCTGGCGGTGTGCCATCCGCCCCTCCCTCACCTTTGCCCAGCGCGGCATCGTCCCCTCCCCTCCCAAACTCCCCGACTTTTCTCGCTTCTATGCGAGTCCTCCCGGGCGCGATTCGCCCGGGATGCCCTCCCAACCTCCCACCCGTCGGCCTGAACCGGCCCCAGGCGCCCGCGCCTCCCCCGTCCTTCCTACTCCGACGTGGCCTCCCGCCATCTCTCCAACCGCCCCCACCACCAGTCCCTCCTCTACTCCAACTTCCCTCCGCCTTCCACTTTTACCACCCCCTCCTTCTCTCCTCCTCTCTCATTCTCCCCTCCCAACACCTCTTACCATCCTCCTCCCCTATCTCTTCCCCCCCCTCCATCCATCCCAACCTACAACCGCTTTTCCTCCCTCACTCCCCCTTCCCCTTTCCTCCACCAGGGGGGCCCTTACCAGTATTAAGTAAGAACGATCGCAGGTCCCTCTCCTGCTCCCTCTACCTTTTCAATGCCCGTTCCATAGTCAATAAGACTCATGAGCTCTCGCAACTTTTCTCTCGCTCCTTTGCTGTCATATGCATAGTCGAAACTTGGCTCTCCTCTTCCATCCCCGACAACTTCCTCCTCAGTGGGTGCCCTGACTATAATGTCTTTCGCCAAGACCGTCCTAGAAAGAAAGGCGGAGGTGTTGCTATCCTCCTTCGTAACACTATCTCTGCCAAAGTTATTCACTCTCTCTCCACCCCTGCGGCTTTTGAGCTTTTAGTTATCGATGCAAACTTCAATTGCGATTTTGTCCGTATCATCCTTGTATACCGCGCCCCCGCATGCTCTGCCGAACATAATTCATCTCTTATCTCACTTTTGCGCGATCTCTCTACCTCTCAATACCCCTCTATCCTACTTGGTGACTTTAATTACCCCGACATCCTCTGGCATCAAAACCCTCTTCCTCCCCTCCAATCCCTCTCCTCTAGTACCAGATCATTCTACGAATTCACCCGAGCCTGCTTCTTTGCACAACTTACCCCGGCCCCAACATGCAACACTCATACCTTGGACCTTCTCCTTACCAATACCCCCTCTCTCCTCTCTAACGTAACAGTAGAACCGCCGTTTTTAAACTCAGATCACTCCTCTGTTATGGCCACAATCTCACTTTCTCTTTTCAAACCCACCTTTGTCTGTGTTAAGGATTATGCCAAAGTAGATTGACAATGGCATTCTCCCCAATCTCTCCCCACATCCAAGATCTCTCCCCTCGTTTTCTATTGTCTTTCCTAGACACGAGATTTGTCGCCTCATTGAAACCTGGCCCAATTCCTCTTGCAAGACCCCCGATAACTTCAAATTCTTCTTTATTAAGAATCTCTCAGTCCCAATCAGCGAAGCCCTCGAGTATATTTTTAATTATTCTTTTTCTACGGCTTCTGTCCCTTCCATTTGGAAGTCCTCTATCATTATTCCTATTAAAAAGAAAGCTCCCTACTCCGACCCTTCCAACTATCGTCCTATCTCAATTACCTCCATATTTTCTCGTCTTTTTGAAAAGCTCCTATGTCGTAAACTTTACTCTTTCTGTGATTCTGCACAAATCATTCCGGATCAACAATATGGTTTTAGACGTAGGCGTTCCATTGAATTCCAGATGTTAGACTGCCTTGAACATTGGACCTCTGCTCATCATAATTCCCTTACAACTGATATTATATACGTTGATCATGCTCGTGCCTTTGACCGTGTCTCCCACCCCAAACTCATTTTTAAACTCTGTCATCTCGGTCTTCCCTCTAATGTTGTTGCCTGGATTTCTTCTTTCCTCTCAAACCGCTCTTTCTCAGTACGTGTAGGCTCCTCTCTCTCAACTCCACGTCCCGTTATTAGTGGAATCCCCCAAGGCACCGTAATAGGCCCCCTTCTGTTTATACTTTACACTAGCGACCTCGCTGCAATTGTTGCATCTCATGGCGTTCATTCCCGTTGTTTTGCCGATGACATTAAGATCTTTCAATCCTTTTCCTCTTCTTCACCCCGTTCCTCGTTACAGGCTGCTATAGATGCTGTTTCTACCTGGGCTGATACTTGGCAACTCCCCTTGCTAGCAACAAGTGTTCTCTCCTTCATCTAGGGTCAAACAATCCTAAGCATAAATACCTCCTCCTCGGCACCCCTCTTAAGGTAGTAGATTCCACACGCGATCTAGGCATCATTATTGACTCCAAACTCTCTTTCTCTCCCCACTGCTCTTACCTTGCCAATAAGGCTCTCTCTAAATCCTGCCCCCTCCTCCGCGCCCTCCGCACTCGCAATATTAAGGTTCTTCTATCTGCTTATACTATTTCTATTCGCCCCATACTAGAGACCTGCTCTGTTACCTTCTCTCCACGTCTTAAACGTGACATCCGCACCCTAGAGAAAGCCCAGAACTATTTTACTCGTGTTATTTTTCGCCGTTCCCTAGGCCATACTAGCTCCAACCTCCCTGATAGCACCAGTAGGAATACCACCCTGTCCCTCCCTTCTCTCAAATCCCGTCGTGACCATGCTGACTTTACACTGGCACGTAGACTTGTTTTCGGCCACCGACGCATTTCGGATGCTAACCCTCATTACTTCCACTTCCGCAACAGTAGAACTCGTGGCCTCTCGTTCCAGCTAGCATATCCTTCCACCAGATCTTCCATCCGTTCCCATTCCTTTTTCATCCGAGCCGCAAAGGCGTTCAACAATATAGCCAAGTCCAGAAAACTTTCCCCGTCCCTCATCTCCTCTCCCTCCCCACTTCCCTTCCCCCCATACCCTTCCACCTCCCCCTGACCTCAGAGCCATCGGGCTATTATCTCACCATTATATATGTACATACTATGCTATATCATATATTCATATATTCATAGCTATATACCATTACCACGTGCGTTTTACCAATGCCATAAATAAATGAAAAAATGAAAATGGATTTAACGTTGAAACCTGTTCAGTAGCGATGCAGCCCTGAGATTCGGCCGCCGCGTCCACCTGCCGGCAACGTGCGACGCAGTCTACCTTAAATTAAATGCTAAAACATAAAATAATACACTTCAAAAGTGCACTAAAACAAGAAGTGAATACGCTTTTCGGTATTCAAAAGCAATATATTCACCAAAAAAAGGCTAACTAGCAACATAGAAGTTCCAAACCTTGGTTGCCGCGAAGCTGTCGGAAGTTCCCGCTTACGGGAGCCGTCAACAGACGCCTCGGCGACCGCGCGCGGAACTGAGAAGAAAAAAACAATCATAATAACAGCAAAAGTAATATGGAAAACAAGATTATAATCGTGCCTAGTTTTCAACTTTTTTTCAGAATTGTACAGTAGCTATACGCTCGGAAATATTTCTGTAACGACCAAAAAAATCCTAGACATATAAGACATTCACGTTCCGCGAAATTTCTAGACATTGAAGTCTTGTTGGACTAGACTTTACTGAGCTAGACATGCGATGTCTTAGACATATCTCTGGACATTCCGGGCTAGACATTTGATGTCTAAGACATTCTTTTCTGTGTGCGTTTGAATGGATACTGTATTTTACTGTTTACTGTATTTTTTAAAGCAATTTCTAATTAGATGCCTTTCTCAAAATCAATGAAACGAGCAGAATTTATCTCCACCATATTCCATCTTGATTCAGAGTATACGAGATCCAGAATCAAGTGCAAATATAAATATGAAGGACAATGCGCCCGTGGTTTTCGTGTGAGCTGAAAGGATAAATTAAAGACATTTATTGTCATAATCGATAGGGATGCGAGAAAGCTGGCAAGAAAAAAAAACGAATAATAAGGACGACAATTTCTGCACTCGACCGTTAAAGCCAATATAAACAAGATCTTGGCATCTCGCCATCCTCTTCCGAGATGTCTTCGATGGAGTCCAAGTCATTTCTCGTTCGTCTCGGCAACTTCCAGCGCCCGTTCTCCGAACTCTAGTCTCCCGTGTTTTTCGATGATTCTTAATTTCATGAGGTCATCCAAAAGAGAGCCAACAACTATAACGATTTGGACATCATTTACAAATGTATTATACATTAGCCTATTTGTCCATGTTTCTGCACACCCATGAACGCGAAATAATTTTAATGAAATAATTGGCTATTAAATTTAAATCAATAATTTCGTTCAACTCAATAAAAAAAAGGCAGGACCATTAACTAATTTTATTTTCTCTGCTCTTCTTTTGCAGTCTAAAAGCTTCTATGAACCGCCGTGTCATGAGTGTTGACTGCTACTTAATTTTCTTTATTATCGGCACCACAGTGACATGTGTATAAAAATGACCTAGAATAAATGTATGAAGTAATACATATTAAACAATGTAATACCGCATATGTGGAAGAGATATGAAGTAATACAAGAGAGCACCCAGAGGTGAAGGTCGCCATTTCTCTACTACAGCCAGTGCTCCTATGAAGAATGAACAATACTCTGGGACAGGCGGTTTCTTGGAATGCTTCTATGACATAAGAAGACTGTATTCCCACTTCAGTTGAATCGAATTGGGAGCGATCTTGAAGATTCAATTCAATTAATAAAGTTTGATGATAAACAAGTTGTATGAATTCTAAACGATAAACAAATTCATCACAGAGGCGAGGAAAAGCTGCCGTAGACCTTTCGCACAGATCATCGCGCAAAATGGAGCGACGCTTCGGTAGATTTATGGATTTCTTCTCTCTAAAAAATTCCCGAGGCTTGGTTATTCATTGACAAAGAACTTGTAGAATTAAAAAAAAATTATTTATTATCCTTTTTATAGCGGTATTTTCTTATCGGAGCATACTTTTCTTAGGAAAATGTATTTATTTATTTCCTGAAAATAATCACACTATATAACTATTATAAACCCTGATTTTTTTTAAATGGATTCTCAATTACATCTGACGGATTGCATCAGATCATTGGACGGATGAACGAATAAATATCTCCGAATATTCATACAATCAAAAGATGTGATAATTACATCCTTGTCTTTGAGAGATTTTAATTATAGAGTACATAGTATATGTGACCTGCAGCCGAAACGTGAACTGCCAGCCACGTTTCCTTTATTACAGCTTTTAAAGGAAGTCTCCAGCGAATGTTTGGCGAAGCAATTCAAAATAGGCATTTGAACCATGAAGTGTCCCGCACGGAAGGGACTCTAGCGGCCACTGGCTAAAATATGCCTAGTTCTCAACCCGTCACGTTTTCGGAAGGCTGTGATCCTCTCATTTCAGTGCTGCTGCCCTTGCGCTCCCTCCACTGAAATTAGTGGTCAAATAATAGCATTGGGTGATGCCCATGTTAAGAAAAATCCGGCCAATGTCGGTTGCGCGGTCTGATATGCACACGTCCAAGAAAATTGTTCTGGTTCAACGGTTTTGTTACACGCACATCGTTTTTTCAAAATGCCTGGAGTTGTCGTTCTTGATGCGATCGTGCGATGCAAAATAGGAGGGTGCCAAGACCTACAGTAGCTAATTCTCTACCCATGATATTTAAAACGACTATAATTCTGAAATGATAAGATAAAATTCATTGAAACTTTCCCTATCTATGTTTTACGATGAGACGAACTGATCTATGCATAAAAAATTATATGTTAATTATTCGTCGGAGACCTCCTTTAACGTGATGAGGCGACATTAATCCGCCAGGTCGCATGCAGCCAGACAAAAAATTAATTTGAATTATAAGAAGAAAATGATGAATGTGGAATATATCCAAAACAGAATGTTTCGCTCTACCTAATATCTCTCTTTTCTCTCTCTCTCTTTCTCTCTCTTCTCTCTCTCTCTCTGCTCTCGAACTGTCGCTCTCTCTCTCTATCTCTCTTTCTTATCGCCTCACTCTCTCTTTCTCTAGCTATAGCAACTCTCTCTTTCTGCCAGATTAAATGTTATTTGGTTTTCATGTCCCGCGATTCCTTACTGCAAAATACCGATAACAAAAGGTCGAAGTTTCATTTTGCATGATGAATGGCTTCAGTAAGACCCCCAACGAATGACATAAGCGAATACTATAATATAAATATTTGATTTCCGTCAATCAATATAAATGAAAGATAAACGAAAGATTTCTTTCTGTATTTCCAACAATAAGTGTTAAAAAAATATAAAGCATTCTTTTCAATCGCTCAGACGCCTTATAAATCGCGGAATTTCGCGTATTCGAAGCTTTTAACAGGATGCTGCGAATTTAGTCCACCAGGTCGCTTTAAAGGAGGTCTCCGACGAATAATTAACATATAATTTTTTATGCATAGATCAGTTCGTCTCATCGTAAAACATAGATAGGGAAAGTTTCAATGAATTTTATCTTATCATTTCAGAATTAT
>CALZFC010000259.1:1565000-1592500 GCA_945643635.1 Allodiplogaster sudhausi | reverse complement strand
GCGAGTTGTGGTTTTCGTATGCTTGCCAATCTTATATACTTTCAATTGTAACGTCGTAACGATCTGTGTGGAACTGGCATTTCTGTGTAGATAGATGCAATTTAATTTGCATATAAAATTAAATTTCAAATATATAGAGTATTGAATTGAATTAAAACGAACAAAAGTATTGTCTATTAGTCACAATGAATTAAAAATAATGACTTTTATCATTTTTCTTGAAAAAAAAAATCATATTATTAGAACATTTAGTTTTACTAGTGTCGTTGGTATTGATACTGTTTTTTTTAATGTTTACTATATTTTTAGAACAATTTCTAATTAGACGCCTTTTTCACAATCAATGAAACTCGCAGAATTTAACTCCTTCCATATTCCATCTTGATTCAGAGTATGCGAGATCCACAATCAAGTGCAAAGATAAATAAGAAGGGCAATCGCCAGTCATTAATAACTGAACTCGATGCGTCGTAGATGTGTTGGGGTTTCAAAATAACTAATAGCACACTTTTAATCTTACTAATAATCAATTCTCGTAATTTGAAATCTAATATCAGTTGGTGTTTTTCCTATTTGCTTTTTCTTATACATAGTTATCGCAATACAAATATATTAGTTTTACCGTAGATTTCGAATGACTTTGCGCTCAGTTCATTGTGAAGAGCATTACCAAGCCTCCAGGATTCATTCGAGTTACGTCTCGAGCCGAGGTATTAGACTAATCGTGAGGAGGGCACCATTGGAGAGGGGTTCTATTAGAAGGAGGGACACTATTTTGCCACTGTTCTTCTTCTTTATTTACGGTGCATATTAAGTTGCACACTTGGGTGATTATATGCATCATGCGTCAATGATAAAATCTCCTATTTTATTATTCGGGGATATTAGAAGAGACAAAATAATAATACAGGAGAGATTTGTTAGAAAAATATTTGAATGAATTTTTTTTATAAACATAAACTGATAACTGCTCTAAAATACAAACATGATGAGGAGAAACGAGATTTAGACACAATTGATTAAAAAAAAGATTGACTTTAATTATTTTCTTACAAAACTTACATCATATAATTAGAACATTGAGTTTTAGTAGTGAAGTTTGTATGGATACTGCTTTTTTATGTTTACTATTTTTAGAGCAATTTCTAATTTAACGCCTTACTCACAATCAATGAAACTCCGCAGAATTTATCTCCATCCATATTCCATTTCGATCAGAAAATGCGAGATTCAGAATCAAGTGGAAAGATAAACAAGAAGGACAATGCGCCCGTGGTTTTCATGTGAGCTGAATGGATAAATTAAAGACCTTTATTGTCATGATCGATACGTAGAAGAAAAAGCAGACAAGAAAAAAAAACAATAATAAGAACAACAATTTCTGCCTTCGACTAGTAAACGCAATATAAAAATAAGAGGTTTTAATAGATTTACATTCTTCGTCTCTCTGAATATTTCTTTAAATAGGCTATCTTTTTTTCTCCTTTTTTTTAAATATGTTATTGTTTTCTTTATTTGAAAATAAGATATAATAAGATATTGAACGCCAGCAGATCGCAGTTCCGTCGGGAAGTGGACAGTCGGTCAAGCTCTCAATCAGCGTACAGCCATGAGGGTACACGAAGGAGAGCGACTGGAAAGAAAAGTTCGCGCTCTCTCTCTCTGTCTCTCTCTGTATCTCTCTGTCTCTCTCTGTCTCTCTCTGTCTCTCGATCGGTGTCTCTCTCTCTCTTTCTCACTCTCTGTTCCTCCCTCATTCTCTAATTCAATTTTCTCGCTGTCTCTATTCTCATTCTAAGCTTTCTTACTATCACTCTCTCCAAATATCCCTTCATGACCCTCCCTCTCTCTCTCTATCTTTCTCGCTTTCTCCTTTCTTCACTATCTCTCACATGCTCTCTCGCGCTTGTATTAGGCAAAAAGGCGCGAATTCATGAGCGATTTTTGCACTCCTTTAAAAAGATCCTCCTTGCCGACAATGCTGTCGTGTGGAAGACGTGGACCGAACCGGAAGGCGGACGCTGCCCTGAATTAGGGAAGTCGGCTTGACTCCTACCACGACGATACTGTAGATTCCACGTCTTGCTTCCACTTCGTTTTCATAACATACCTTATTTGAAGACCGAGGACAAAAGAGAACAATAAATGTCAAACAAGATTGTTTATGTGCTTTAGTCGACTTGCAAAACCACATTCTCTAAAGATGGTACGGCAAAGGAATCATTTCACTCTTATAATTGGCAAACATTATCCGCTTCCTGCATACAGACAGTGAATTTAAGTTAATTAATATTAAATTTAATTCGCTGTCATAATAATAATAATCGAATTAATATTAATTATAAAAATATGAAATTAGGTAAACAGCTAACAAAAAAAACACCCGTGCGAATGAGAGCGCGCAGCAGTGTCGTGCCAATATGAATTTTCACATCGTTTTTCGGAGATCACCCTCGTTAGGAACGAAGCACGGAATGACTCAGCAGTAGTAGATCAAGTTCATTTTGAATGCGCTCACTCAAAGATTTCAGCTGCACGTGTATGTATGTCAGTCACTATTTTGTGAACCAACCTTGGAAACCACCGGGTCTCTATTTTTCGAGTCGCTGTGAAGCGCTTTTATAAATTCACACAGAAAACAATTCTGTAGTTTTCGCCAGGAGGCGGAAAAGGTCGAGGAGAATTCGTGAAATTCGGCGCCGGCGCCTGCGCCAAAACTACAGAATGGGGGTCGAGTAGAATTCGTAGTTTCCGCGCAGTGAGAATACGCTGATTTCTAGGCTCCGCCCCTTTTTATCCTGGCCTCTCGAGAGATCTCCCCGCCCCACAATTTGCTGAACTTCTTATTCCTTTCGCCCTCCAGCATTTATTTTGCAGAACTCCAGTTTAAATCATCCTTAGGAGGCATGCGAATGCAAGTACATGTCATCATTTTACATAGTTTATTTTGTCTTCAGTATACAAGAAAATGGCACAAGAATTCATCATTCTACTTCGCATATTTTGCTTCATAGTACAAGAAAGTGGCAAAGTCCCGTAGCTTTCCCTTACCAGCCAAACAAATAAACAAGTTGATATTACAGCAGCGTATACTTTTCAACAACATAACAACATTTAACAAGAAAAACTCAGGAAGTAGACATCTAAGTCTATGTCTACACAAAACGTATGTGCGATTAACAGGTAATTTACAGCTGATCGATAGTTGCATTAATTGAGTTTGCAACTGAACGGTCAATATTGGACTTGATGTCCCAAGTGGGTAGTCCAACCAGAAGAAGCATGACCAGCCAAGCGTCGGAAACGTCGGGGTCCCATTTCAAATGGAACACGTAGTGCGAGGCCAGACACACGAGCACAGCATGGAGAAGGCCTTCGCTGCATACAACTTCGTTGCCCTATAAAAAGTCCTAGTATTTCCCTTTAATAAATTGAAAATAACGCATGAAGGATCCATTTTAGCCGAAGTACTAGTAACAACTGACTTGGATGAAGACTCCAAACTGCTTCCTGCTCCGACCATACCGCACGACCACGGGCTGCGTCTGCACTTTCTTCTTCTTGCCGTTATCGCATAACGACATCTTGGCTAATTGGGTCAGCACGCAAGACGCATCGGGTTCATCCTGATATATGGCATTTGTGTATAATACACTACAGCACAAAGACTTGATAAGAAAGGTTTTTACAACAAACTACTCAAAAGTAAACAATGAAAACCAACGGGCATTTCGATAAAGATTCGGCTGAGTCTCGAGATGCGCTTTCTCTGGTCTTGATTCCTCAGCAGCACCATTATTCGAATCAATGTAAGATGGATGAGTCAGGCCGTCTGGAAGCACATATAAGCACCCTCAGATTAGATTAAGCCAATTATTGAAGGTATTTCAACCTTCTCCTTCGAGTGTCACCATGCTCTCCAATGCTTCAGTCGAAAAAAAAAAGGTGCTTCAGTCGTTGCGGCCGCCAGACATGCAAAGCTTCCTGCACTCGGTCCCATTTCGTCAGGAACGGCTCGAAGGCTATTCCCTCGGACACCTCGAAGTCTCGGAGAATCTGTTGAACAGTTCCCATTATAAAGTTTCTTTTGCCAAAAACGTTATAAATTCGAACCAGGGAAGGAGTGTGGAGCTGCCTGATAGCGTTGAAAGCGGCAGCGACTCCTTTCTCCTTGATAATGATATAACGAAATTGCCTAAAAAGAGAATCAACATAACCTTAAATCAATGAAATACATTGTTACTTGAGCAAAAAGTGCTGTAATTTACAATGTACCTCGTAGCGTCGACAAGCTGGTGAGCGAGATGAGAGTCGGCGATCTGTTGTTGAAGTTCTACATTTAGTTCCGCTTGTTCTTCGATGGTGTGCTCGGAGCTGAGAATGCGTCTCTTGCGGTAATCGCGTGTCGCATACTGCCCGTTCTTCTTTAGCTGCTGTTTCTTATTGTAGATGAACTCGAACAAGAACGACTTGCAGTTTCCGACATAGACTTTCTACAACAACATTTTTAGACGTTTATGTTTTCAATTTAACTATTGCCAAATGAAAACCTTGTCAATGCATGGATACTTGTCACACAAGTGGGCAACGAAATTCCGGACCTCGTCTGGTCGTGGTGAATATCGTCTATGAAGTAAGCCCTTTATGCACTTCTTATCTAAGCCATCTAGATACTAACTTGTCACAGTGATCCAGAAGAATGTTGCCTAGCCTCCTTTTGAATCGATTTCGAGCAATAACATTGTGGTCGAAGCTGTCGCTCTGCATCAGCTGCTCGTACAGACCCTTGCAATCGCTTCCCGAAAGAACATCTAAACAAAGAGCAATATGTGTTTCAGCACAATTCATGCTTAATATTTACCGTGAATCGAAAATGAAGAAAGATTGCTGTTGAGTGCAGGTGAGGTTTTCTCCGCGGAAGCCGTATTACCCTTGGTTCTCTCTTAAGAACAACATCAGAATTATTCCCATTAGTTAAAAAAAAATTTTAATGAACAAAGTAACAAGCGTGCCTGACCTTTTAGAATCCCAGAAACGGAAGCTTCCTGCATCCTCCCAGCCGTACGTTCAAAGACTCCTTCGTGATTCTCCTCAGAGTCCGAGACATCGTCCTAATAACGAAAAGTTACAGTAATATTTAATATATTTTTTCTCTTCAACACAAGAAGAAGAGTCCAATTAAAAATAAGAAAAAAGTAGTCTCACTCCATCAAATGAAGTTTCTGCGGAAGGAGGAGATGTTGCCGAATTCGGTCTCCTCTCCTGATGCGAACCGCCGGCCTGCATTATTCAAAGGTGATTTATATGCACACGGTAGTTTTGAAACAAACAATACCTCAACCGTTACGTGCGCTTTTACGTGGTGGGCAACCGAGAAATTGTGCGGCATGAGGGAGAAGTCATTGTCACCAATAGTGTGCGAGAGTTTAAAAACTCTCAGCCTCGAGTTGTCCCATGCACTTTGAATGAATCCCCCTATTTCATCAATTGATGCCAGCTGGCAGGTACAAGTCCCAAAGTCGCAATAGGGACACAGTCCTTGTATAACAACGCCGTTATATGCATCCTAAATATTGCTTATAAAAAAGAACATGGCAATTGCAAGTAGAAGACGTGGAGAATAACCACATCAAACTATGACGCAAATTAGTCAACATTTACTTTATCCATCAGAAATTCACACGAGTTAGTAAGAAGCATATGATTAGCACATTTAATACACTGGCCAGTGGCGGAGAGGAACGAGGAGTGCGGTGTCATGATAGTATGCATCAAGTGGGTCGGCATTCGCAAGCGATTCAAATTCGACGATAGAGAACTGTTGCAAGGGTTGAATGTCGAAACAGTTAATATCCTCACGCCAGGAGAGAGTCTCGCAATTCTGAACAACAATATGCCAGGCATCATTAGAATGGAAGAAGAATCGGACAAGAGCAAATGAGGGTTGAGCACCTTTTGACATTGAAGTAATCAAGACATCACGGTCACTGAAGGACATTCCACACCAGGTCATACGGTGGCACAACTGTTCGGGGTGCGCGCACTTTAGGGCCCGTAACAGTTCAACCAACGGGGAATCATTCGGAAGTTGGTCGTAATCAATGGGCACAGTAGCAGGGGTGGCAGAAGGTGAGAACTTTGCGCGCTGGTTAGCCAAATGCAGCTGCAGGTGGTGGATGGTGCTATAAGGCATATTACGGTAGTTCTTGGACGTGTAAGACAAAGTCTTGACTGAAGCATTGACTTGATCATAGTCCATCGTCCATGAGAGAACAGGCGGGCCGTTATTGCGCACGAATTCAGCATAATGCAGTAAATGATGGCATTTTACAGTGAACCACACCGAATCATCAATTGCAAGGCACGACTTAACAGACACGATATAGTCATGAACGGCATTCTCAAGGGCCGGGATGTCATCATGAGTGAAGTGCGGCTGCATAAGAAACAGAATGACACGGACGAGCAACAAGAAAGACTTCCATTCAAGTGAAGAGGTATCAACAGATGCATGCAGGGCAAGTGGGAGTACTCTCATGAGCGTATAGGTTTGGGATGCGCGCTGCTTCGCAGTACAGCCGGACAAGACTTGATAGCTGAACGGAGTGGGACGCGAGGAGGAGTCTTGAGACCCGAACGGGAGAATGCTGACTAGTGCATTTACTTTGCAAACGCGCACGCCGCTTCTATTTGCAAAGTTCAGGAGTCTCACGATTGCCCTTTGGCACTCCCCTTCAAACAGATCGTGCATCAAATCTAGACTGTAGTCACTGAACATGTCGTATTCGGGGAATTTCAAGAGAGGGCTTTGCTGCACGTATCCGAATTGCCTAAGTTGGTCGCAACACACAAGAGCATCAAACCAAGCAGCATCTTTGACTGTGACATGGCTACACAATGAACAATCAGGGAACTCTGAGCTGTGAGCCGTGCACAAGCGGCACGTGAATATAACTCCAAAGTTCTTCGCAAGGCCTCGCAGCTCGTTTTGGGCCTTGTTGTCCGCGAGCACCGAGTGGAGGACCGGCTGGTAGGCGACGCCGTCGACATGGATGCCGCCGGACTCCCGAATGGTAGTTAGGTCCTTCTAAAAGAAGAATTAACTTTATTAGTACAACCCAAAAAAAAAATTATGCTTGAAAGTTGCAAAACAAATCAAACTTGCTAACCAGGAGGACTTCCAGCACATTTCGGAATTGGTGCGAGCTGTGGTCACTGGCGTAGGCGACCGAGAAGACGTGTTTGGCTGCTTGCGAAGAGCTCATCCGAAGGGGCAGGCCGGCCAGCTTGATGAGGAAGATGGCCAACGAGTTGCCGCTAGCCTTCGTACCTAGCGCTCCTCCAGGCGACATGTCGTCGAAGTAGAGGAGAAACGGGAGGTCCACCATTCCGGCCGTTCCTTGCTAAACGAAATCAATCAATATAATTACAAAGCGCATTCTTAAATATGAAAAGATTCAGCGTTAAAGAGATAAAGTAATGTTACTCACCCTCTTGCCATGTAGCGCTCCGTCGAGGTGGCAGCAGAGATCACTCCGGTGGACGACGTCAAACGCGCCATGTTTCTTCGCAAAGCTAATCGCTTCCCTCAGAACATGGCGCAGCGGAACGGTGTAGTAGAGCTTGGGCCGTTGTACTCTCTCGGCTTCTCCTTGTGCGTTCCGTTGAGTCAACTGTAGCACACCCATCGTGTGAGTCCGTATCTCTGCTACATGTGCAGTCTCCTCGAGTCTCCGCTGCCGCAGATAGTGTGATGAGTTTCGCCGGATTGCCTCACGAACTGCAGCGGCACTGGCTTCAGAATGCGTGGTAGCAGCTGTGAACACTTGGCATAGCAGTGAGGCGGATGAGTCTAGAGTGCGTCGAAGTGTCCCTGGCATCTCTTTCATGAAGAACTCGTCAATCATGTCCGCCACACTAGCACCATCTAAAAAGTTGATACCTTGGTAATTTTCATAGTGCGGGGATTTTTTTTCACTCAATCCCTTCGTGCAGGATGCTAGCTGAAAAAGAGTAAAAAAATTTACTGTAACTTTGTTAATAACAAATTAATAGAACATGGAACATCACATTCGTGTTCCCCATAACCTAAAACCCCCAATGCACTATTTGAAGTTGATTTTTTTAAAAATGTTGGGAAAAAAGAGTGAAAACGAGAATAGCTTAAAACATTTTTTTCTTGGGACAAAGGCATTTAAACATACCGTCGTTATTTGCCGCGTCGACGTTGAGATCCTCTTCTGGTGGTGGAGGAGGGTCGGAGCCAGCAGGTCACTGCCATTCCGCCTTCTCTTCTTTGCTGGAATTGAACAAAAATAATTCAAACTTTAAGCACAACCATGAAAACGAAATGAAAGTAAAGAAACTTACGGAGATTTCCCAAGTCCACTCCATGAACGCAAGCCCAGTGTCTCTTCAATCTAGTCATATCCGGATGTGGTGGAGGGCATATCCTGCAGACAAGTCTCCTGTCTCCGCGGTGCATGCCCATGTGAAAATTGAGCTGTTCCATGGACTCGTACTCGTATTCGCAGCCATCGTTCTGGCACTTCATCCTAAATTGTAGCCCTATCTTCAAATATCCTACAGTCGAAAACAGATTAAAAGAGAGAGTTGGGCAGTTACAAGAATGATTTTTAAATTCTTACGAAAATCATGATATAACATTCACTGAAAACACTAGAAATCCCTGAATAAACACAAATTCTAGCTCAATATTACATGAACTTACCGTTTAAAAAAAAAGATTATAAAACAGTAGGGCAGTAATAAGAATACTGTTTAAAATTCTCTTCGAAAAGTTTTAAATTCTCTTCAAAAATCAAGCTAACACATTAATAGTTAATAAGATAACCAACCGACTCGCCGAGGCAGAGCCGCAACACTCTGACCTCCTTCACGAGCAGAGCAACACCCTGAAAGAAAACGATTTCTGAAAACAAATGTAAAAAAGCAACAGCAATCGCATATAAATGCCAAAGACAAGCCAAATTCTGAACAGGATTCAAAATCTTGGTGTGAGAATGTGTTACGGTATCTGTCGCACAAGCGATTTTACGGCTGGGATTAGTCCCCTGTTGCTTGTTGCATTAGGGCAAAGTAGCGATCAATCGATACGGTGACATCCAGTCATCCTGTTTCCCTCTTCCTCTCTGCTTTTTTTTCATCCCATTCGCGCACTCGCGCGTTTCTTTCTTCTTACTCTCTCTCTCTCTCTCTCTCTCTCTCTCTCTCTCTCTCGCTTTCTCGCTCTCACTCACTCTCTCTCTCTCGCTCCCTCTCTCTCTCCCTCTTACTCACACGGGTAACCACATTCTACCTTTCCTAGTTGAATGCATCGAAACATTGCAATTTGAAGCATTTAAACAGTTAACACATATGTACAAACACATCAGCAACATTTCTTGCGCACGATGCATTGTCAGCTGCAGATGCAATGTGAAAATCAGGCGCACCTTATCAACTAGTTATCCCATGTTCGCATGCCCATGGGTGCCCGGGTGGTGTGGTGGCTAAGGGGTTGGTCTGGGAAACGAGTGGTCGGGGCCCGGGCCCGGTTGGGTGAAATGTGGGTGAAAATGTGGGTGAAAATGTGGAAAATCAGGTGTAAAATCTCTCTCCTCTCTTCCAGATTCGACAACGACTGCGTCCCCATCATCAAAGGAGCTCAGTTATGTCCAGGTTATTTCATTATTGCGATTTTTGTTTGAAATTAACTGTATTTCTTTTGTTTTCTTCAAAAAAGGCTTTAATTACATGAATGATCGCAATAATGAAATATCCTGGACTTTTCTGAGCTCCAGAGCGATGTTAAAGTTTACAGGGAGAAGAGAGAGAGAGAGAGAGAGTGAGAGAGAAACAGAGAGAGAGAGAGAGAGAGAGAGAGAGAGAGAGAAGAGACCGAAAGGGTGCGAAAAGGCGTCAAAAACCCGCCAGTCATTTGGCGGACTCATTTTACGAATATTGCTATGACATGCTAATTCTCCTCGACCTTTTCACGAATAAATTAGCAACGTTGGCTTTACACTGATATATTCGTACCTCATTCTGTACTATACAACAGAATATTTTTCTGTGTGTTATGGTTTTTGATGAGTTATGTTCAAAAAAATGTATCACAATGAATTTAAGTTAATTTATCGTTGTATCGAGATGTTTATCCATGCCCCCACCCCCTCTCTTCGAGGGCCCTCCACTCACCTCCCAGGTTCGGGCACCACCTCGTCTTTGCTCTTCCAGGCCCCGCGCGACGTGAAAAGCCACTGGAATGAGGAATCTTTTTTTTCAGATGAAGAAAAAAATTTTAATGCACGTCATTTGATATAAATTTAAAAAAGGTTCATTTTACTTTTGAGAAATAGTATTTTAATAGAGTTACTATGAAGGACTTTCGACCCAAACGCGTAAAGCCATATTCAAGTCGCTGTGCCGCGCTCTTATAATTGCTTCGTATTGATTTACGAGGCAGTAAAATATGTAGATCAAATTGATCTAAACTTTTAAATATATTTAGTGATAGAGAATAAGAGACGATTCGGACGTCCTTTAGCGTTTCGCTCAAACACTCTTCAGGTTCGGGCTGTATAGCCAGTTTTTATGATTGCATGACATGACTATAACACGAAAGCGGGTGAATCGCTTATAAACTGCGCTGATCGTGAATAAAAATCAGCCAAATGTAAAACCGATGTTTTAAAAAATGTGACAAATTAAAACGGAAATTGAATATCTTGCAAAAAATCATTAAAGGAAGTATCCGGCGAATAATTCTACAGTAGCGCTAGAGAACGCGTTTGAATGCGCGCGCTCATAAAGTAGCCTGTCGCCCGGTCGAGAGAGCATGTGAAATAGGAGGGTGGCTCCGACCTATCGTAGTTAATTCTCTACCCGCCTGTTTTCGCGTAAATATTTCTCAGAAAGTAATGGAAGAAACCCGCTCAAACTTTCTGTAGACATGTTTTATGCCAAGATCAATATGTTCATATAGCAAAGAACTTAGGTTAATTATTCCCCGGATACCTCCTTTAAATTGGGAAAAATCGTTGTGAAAAATTTTACAAGTTATAACTACTCTTCTCTCGTTTGGTTTTCATGTCCCGCCATTCTGCAAAATGCAGATAACAAAATTCGTTTTGCATGACGAAAAATTATATAATTGGAACATTAATTTTTCGCTTTAACGTCAGTATAGTCACCTTTTTACAGTTATTTCTTCATCAGATGGCCTAATGACACTCGAAGAACGGCACTTCTTATGCATACCAACAATAAAAAACGATTCGACCAATGGTTCAGAACAGGCGAATGAGAGTGCAGATATAACTAAAGGAAAGAAGGGAAAGGCGCCAGTATGCCGTTGTTTTCATGCGGGTGGAAATAATAAACTCAAGATAGATACGAGAGCACTCGGGTTTTGGTGAGTTTTTCATCATATATTTGAAAATTTAAAAAAATCTTTACTGAAACCATTCAGCATGGAAAATGAAACTTCCGCCTTTTGCTAGATGCATTTTTCTGTAGAGAATGGACATGAAAACCAAACGAGAGAAGAGTAGTTAGAACTTGTACAATTCGTTTCGGAAACAACATATAAGGTGCATAAGATTTTTCCAAACTATTGATTATTGTTTCGCATTGATTTACGATGCAGTATAATATGTAGATAAACTTTATCTAAACTTTTACATATATATATATATATATATATATATATATATATATATATATATATATATATATATATAGTGATAAAGTATTAGAGACGATTCGGACGTCCTTTAGCGTTCCGCTGAAACACGCTTCATGTTCGGGCTGTGTAGGGAGATTTTATGATTGCATGACATGACTCTAACATGTTACACAAAAGCGTGCGTATCGCTTATCCACTGTACTTATCGTGAAAAAAATCAGCGAAATGTAAAACCGATGTTTTAAAAATGGGACAAAAGGAAACCGAAATTGAATATCTTGCAAAAAAATCATTAAATTGGGAAAAATCGTTGTTTCCGATACGAATTTTACAAGTTATAAATACTCTTCTCTCGTTTGGTTTTCATGTCCCGTCATTCTGCAAAATGCAGATAACAAAAGGCAGAAGTTAAATTATGCACGATGAATGGTTTCAGTAAGAATGCAAATTTAAAAAAATTTAATAGCGCACTTGTGTGGGAGATATGAAGTAATACAAGAGAGCACAAAAGGTGAAGGTCGCCATTTGTCTGCTTTAGCCGGTGCTCGTTTGAAGAATAAACAATACTCTTGAACAGGCGGTTTCTTGGAATGCGACTATGACATAAGAAGGCTGTATTCCATTTGAATTGATAGAGCGTTGAAGCGATGACGAAAAAAAATTGCAAAAAAAATCAATAAATAGGGAAAATCGTTTTTTCCGAAACTAATTTTACAAATTCATAATTCCCTTCTATCATTTGGTTTTGATGTTCCGCCATTCCCGACAGCAAAATGCAGATAACAAGAGGCGGAAGTTTCATTTTGCTAGATGATTGGCTTCAGTAAGACCCTCAATGAATGACATAAGCGATTACTATAATGTAAATATTTGATTTCCGTTAATCAATATAAATTAAAGAAAAACTAATGATTTCTTTCTGTATTTCCAACAATTAGTGGTTTAATAAAAGATAGCATCCTTTCCTTTCTTTTAATCGCTGCTTTCGAGTATTAGAAGCTTTTAAGAGGATGCTGCGAATTAAAGATATCATCCTTTCCTTTCTTTTAATCGCTGCTTTCGAGTATTAGAAGCTTTTAAGAGGATGCTGCGAACACACAGAGAGAGAGAGAGAGAGAGAGAGAGAGAGAGCGAGAGAGAGAGAGAGCGAGAGAGAGAGAGAGAGAGAGAAGGAGAGAGAGAGAGCAATAGTAGGATAGTTTCAACCACACTCATTGTAGTATTTAAAAAAAAAATGCTCCACTCAGATGGAACAGGTGGTTTCTTGGCATGCTACTATATTTAAGCACATGGTGATTACCATCAACTTGATTTGCTCACAATCAGAGTCGCCACGAATTAACAACATTTATCGATAGGCAAGTTACATAAATGAGTTTTTAAAGAAGGGCGATCACCGAAAAACTGCAATTGTATGTTCAAACGTGTAAAGGCACCAAGCGGAAATCCATTATATTACTCAAAACAGTACGGTAGACGAGGGCGCTAAAGTAACGCTGGTTTCGAAAAGGCAGTTTTTTCGAAGCGAGATGTTATTGCTAGTTTACTAATTTGATACTGTCTTGAAGAAAATTCACATAAGAAATGTGGTAAGTATAAAACAAAAAAATGTCTTGAAATATTTGTAACTTTAATTTTCCCGCGATGGGTACGTGACCGTTAATCTACCGTCGAGTGCTGTTTTGCACTGACACCAATCACAAATTCATTCAAAATTTGCACTTTCAAGCATCTCATAATTGAATATGGAACCTTTTTTGTGCTTTTTCATTTGCCTTTTCTTTTTCCTCATGCCCGAAACTATTCGAAAATAGCTAAGATGTCTCATAAATCAGCAATGACTTTTCGGTGATCGCCCTCCTTTAAGTATGAAAACACAAAGAAAAAGTCTAATCACGAGAGAGAGAGAGGGAGCGAAATCCTCTCTCTCTCAATCATTGTTTTTCTAGAACAGCGAATATTCGCGTCTTGCAGGCGAAAGCGAAGAGGCCATGGGAAAAAGGAACTTATCCAGCAAACGCGCGAGCTTTAGGTACCTTTGTTAACAAGATTATATTTAGTTAAAGTATTAAAGTATTAATCAATATAAGAAATATTTTTAGAAATAAGAAGGAAATTTTTAAAGCTATCTTTAAACCACTTCTTAAAATATTTTTTCAAGGAATATTATCCCCATTCTTACACCGAAACGACAGTTTTCGTTCTCGAACACTCACATATTTAACTCATGACGAACGCAACAAATTCACCTGCCATTGCACGGGATCGCATTTATTATCGTAGTATGAACCACAAAAGAAGGTCATTGTTCGATGATACTTCTCTCTCTCTCTCTCTCTCTCTCTCTCTCTGTTTCTGTCTCTGTCTCTCTCTTTTACTCTCGCACTCTCTCTGTCTCTCTCTCTCTCTCTTGCTCCCTCGCCATGTTAGTTCCTGATAGTCTTCAGCTGAATAATAATAATTATAAAAGCTCGGCAACCGTGTCCTCGATGGAGTCCAAGTCATTTCTCATTCGTCTCGGCGTTCTCCGAACTCAATTTTCGCGTGTTTTTCGATGATTCCTAATTTCATGACGTCATCCAAAAGAGAGCCAACAACTATAACGATTTGGACATAATTTACAAATGTACTGTTACATTCGGCTTTTTGTCCAAGTTTCTGCTTACCCATACACGTGAATTCATTTTATTTATGACGCATAAATTAATAATTTCGTTCAAATCAATAAAAAGGGCGGGTAGATAACGCAATTAACAAATTCTACTTTCTTTGCTCTTCTTTTTTGCAGTCTAAAAGCTTCATTGAACCACCGTGTCATGAGTGTTGCCTGCAACTAAACTAAAAATTAATTTGAATTATATGAAGAAAATGGTGAATGTGGCTATTAACGGAGGACGATCTCCGTGATAAAAAAATTAATGTTGAGTTGATTCGAATTGCTCATTCTCGTGTACATTCGTAGGTCGCAAAACCCACGTGAAAATAATTATGTTGTCGCACCTTTTAATGATGAATAAACAACATTTGGCAAGTCATAATTTGCGGACTTGCAACTTTGGAAAAAGCAGGGAAAAAAGGTTCAAACTTTAGGCAACAACGTTTCAGGCAAATGCGAATTGATCGACGTTGAAAAAGGCTATACGTTAACGCAAATGATTCAGCGAATGGCTCCTTTAAAAGAAATTCGTTGCGACAAGAAGGTCATCTGATTATATGACATGACAATCCACTGAATAAACGACTAAAAGGCCAATGATGAAAAAATTAGAACAATAATTAAAGCGGAATAAAGAAAAAACTTGCGGAATATAGAATATCGGGATGTCGGTCCGGCCCCCCGCCCCCCTTTCTTCGAGGGCCCCTCCACTCACCTCCCAGCCTTCGGGCACCACCTCGACTCTGCTCTTCCAAGCTCCGCACAACGTGAAAAGCCACTCGATTGAAGAATTTTTTTCAGGTGAAGAAAAAAAAGTTAATTCTGTTTATTTAATACAAACTTAAGAAAGGTTAATTTTACTTTTAATAAAAAAATATTTTAACATCGTCACTATTGTTCACATTCTGACCATCAATTACCTTTCGTTTATTACAGCTTTTAACGTGATGATGCGACATTAATCCACCATATCGCTTGCACCGAATAAAAAGAAGTAGAAGTATAAGGAGAAACTGAATAGTACACACAGATCACCAAATCTGTTTTGACATCATCATTTCATATTACGATAAGGTAAACCAGCAAAAGCTGCAAATTTTTTTTCAGAATTTACAGTTGTAGAAAAAATTTTATTCACGCTAATTAATGTGCATTTAAAAAAGTTTCCTTTTATTTTTGACAGAAAAGCATTCTTTCCAATAGCACATAAAATCATTTCCCATCGCAGACTTTCGCTTATTAGAAACTTTTAACAGGAAGCTGCGAATTAAGTCCATCAGGTCGCTTGAACCCAGAAAAAACTAGAAGTATAAGAAAAATATAGCGCTTATCCACTAAATAAAAAACAGATGAAGGGACGCTGATGTGAAAAAAAATTAATTGCTTTCAATAATAAAGAGGGAGTAGAGAATTACGTTACAGAATAAAAAAATCAATCAATTTGGAAAATCATACACATTTTATTGTAACTGAAAGAATATGATTAACGAGTTTTTACTACTGGCTCACCTCATTTGCTGCCTTTTCTGACCGTTCCTTCAATGGAAAGAAGAAAAGATTTAATTTACCTCTTTCAATATAAATGATGAGATTTTTCAATTTCGCTTTTTACTTCTTATAATAAAGGAAGAATCGAAGAGGCGAAGAGAAGCTGCCTTATTGTTAGACATGCCGCGTATTTTTCAGCTCTTCTATTACTGGGGGAGGGTGAGGGAAACACATTGAACTTGCAATTTGCAGAGCAGACCGTTATTCAATCAGATTAACTTTTTATATCTGGTTGGAGAAATTCACACAATCTGCTTAAAATTATACCTAGACGCAATGACGCTATAGTTGTAAAGACAAGAGGCAACAAACTTAATTGACGGTCAAACACACTTTTTGTTTTGTCCCAAAGAGAGAGAGAGCGAGTGAGAGAGAGAGAGAGCAATAGTAATATACATATATAGTTTCATAAACACTCCTTATAGTATGAAATAAATGCTAAACTCTGATAGAACAGGCGGTTTCCTGACATGCTACCATGATTTAAGCACATAGTCATTCCCCAACCTCGATCATTTCTTTGAAGCTTTCAATTTACAGAGTCCTCATACATAACTAATTTAATTTCTCCTCGGTCCTGCGCGGCGGAGAGCCGCGCCGCCCTTGTTCGACCCATAAGAAGGGTGACCGCCGGCGCCAGTTGATGTCGGCGGACTCCACGAATGGAACGCCGTCCAGAGCGGAGAGCGGGCGAGGCTATCTAATTAATATGTCAAATCAAATACCCTTAGGTAATAAATTAAATTCTACAAAAATGTTTATTTACAGATCTGACCGATGCGCTATAAAATTATAAAACCGCATGTCACAGAGTTGAACAGGAGAGCCTGATATGATAAGCACGAGTGAACATGTGTGTATTTTTCAGTCTCTTTCGCCCTCTCTCCTTTTTTTCCTTTATCTCTCTCTCAGTCTTGCTCTCTTTATCTTTTCCTCTCTCTCTCTCTCTTTCTCTCAGTCCCTCTCTTTCTCACTGTCCCTCTCTTTCTCTCTGTCTCTCTTCCTTTCTCCTCATTCTCTCTCTCACTCTCTCCATGATATCTATCTCTCTCTCTCTATCTCTTAAAAAATAATGTGGATTGCCTGCTTGAGAATTTTGATTCATTAAAAAGGTCTATTTTCTCACTATTGAGCCAACTTTGTTTTCTCGGACCACTTCCAATCGAATTTCTTCGCCTATTCTGATTGAATAAGGTGACACAATAAGCCACGGATCAGACAGACAACAGAGCAACATAGTATGGTGATGACATAAATAAGATAAACAGCTTCAAATTTAAATAATGAAAATATTCGCTTGAGAGCGTGATCGAGTTACTTGGCGTACGCGAAGAAAGATGAACTTACACGACGAGCTGCGAGGACGGTATTTTTGTTAACTATTATTTTGTAAAAGTACTTACTATTCCATAAAATACTTTTCCCTACTAAAAATACAGATAATTTAACTGATACCTATCCTCTCAAATCCACTGATTTTAGTATTCGCGATAGAACTCTTATTCTCTTCGTCTACCTCCTTTCACGTTTACGCTTGGACAGTCTCGCTCATACCTCTTTTTTCTGTCCTCCTTCTCTTTACTCTTTAGCTTCATGGACTATAAGTTCATTTCTAGATGATACCATCTTTTGCATTCCCTCTCTATCTGTCTCTTTCTATACATAGTTCATTTTCTCTCTCTCTCTCTCGTAATAGTTTACCTTCTCTCTCTCTCGCTCTCTCTCTCTCTCTCTATCCATTTGTAGTACATACATTTTCACTTTCTCTCTGTCTCTCTTTCTCTCTCTCTCTCCATAGTTCGCTTCCTATATCTCAATTTCAGTACTCCAGACCAAGCAAGCGAAGCCTCGCCCTTGGTGTCGCCAAGTTGCGGCCGGGCAAGCGGAGGCCGCCCCTCGGCCGATTCGGCTTCCGACCCGGCATGCCCAGCCTCGCACCCGGCCGCCACCGGCTTTTGGTCGGGCAAACGCGCCGTTGTCGAGTTCCGAGACCAGCGAAGACGCTTCTTTTATGCAGACGACGACACAAATGATGAGCTAGCAGAGTTATAAGGAATTTTTGAACATGAAAAATTGAGGAGGAGACCTCATCTATTTCTTGAATGCAGAATTTCGAAAAAAAAAACCCAAATATGTAGATTGCTTTTCGGAGTGCATGTCAGTATGGACAATTATAAAAACTGCAAATGTTTGCCTCCCGTTATCATTTTTCTTAATCTTTTCCAATATGCATAAAACATTCGTAAAATGTAAACATCGATAAAGGACTAAAAAAAAACCATGATTGACTTCTTTCATATGATTGTTCTCACTTTTCATCTCTTTCAATTGCATGCACCTGTTCAAAATTGTATGGATACATGACATATGTAAACAAGAGTTGAGCTTACTTGGAACCGGCGGTTTCTTGGCGCGCTACTATGACATAAGTACGTCGCTCCTTTAGAAGAACCGATATATTTCCATTTTATGATTCCCAATTAAATCTGATGAACAAAGTAAAAGATTTCTAACAATAAGGATTTAACAGACAAGATGAGAAGAAAAGTAGTAAAACGCACACCATTGCCGATGTAAAGTGAATATGAAAGGGCGGTCTCGCAGAACGAGGGCCGTGGAGCAATGAAGAAAATGCGAAGATCTCGTGGTGGGCAGCGCCGGCAGCTTGCTGTGCGAAATGTGCTGTGAAAATGCTATTAACGAAGCTTGCACAGCGAAAATACTGTTGAATTTGAATAGGGTCTTTGATTCCACGATATGTCTTGTCATCCACCAAGGGATTCGTTCCTTTCGTCGCGTAATCAAAGAGTGCGTTACACACATAACCCTTTGCTGAAACTTATTTTAAAACTATTCCATTAGCGCTGTAATTAAAATAAATGATTGGCTGAAATTATGTGTTGCAGTACACAATGTGGCGCATCAGTGCTGTTGAAATCGAGGAGGGGGGGGGGGATTGCTTGGGGGAGATACGGCCTCTCTATCCCCTCTCCTCTCTCATGTATTGAGGGATTATAGGGTGAGGACCGATCGAATTTTTTTTGGAAAGTTGAAATTGTAGTGAACGAGGACCCGGGGTTGGGCGAGCCCCCCCCCTCCCCCCCCCCCCCATTGTTCTCGAGTGTTTCCGGGTTTTCGAAAAAAACGGATTATATTTCTCCAAGTAAGGATAATTTAAGAATATTTTTTCACGAACTAAAGAGGCAAAATGGATGAAAGGATGAAATGGATCTTCACTGCATGGATAAAGTTTGTTTTCTTTTTGTGTCAAAATCGTTGCTGAAATTCAGAGGCCTAAAATGCTAACTTGAGCATTTGCAACGTCTCATAATTTACAGAAAGCGAACCAAAGGAAAAGTTACTTAGCCGCCTAGCAACAAGCGATGCAAGATGTAGGACGTCCAGTAGATGGTTATATGGAAGTTCCGAGCAACTTTTTCGGTCTCACTGTTTGGAAGGCTGCTTCTGGAGAGCTCTCGATATCTCTCTGAATCAGTAGAAACATGCCCAAGTGGATCTCTTTCGTTTCCCTGCTTACAGTCCTCGAGGTTTGCATTTACTCGAACTTTGGCGATCCATATAAATATTAGCTTTTATGTGTTCCTCCTAAATAATGTATAAATCATTGCAATTTTTAACATACCTTTTTCAAAACCTGCAAAGTTTCACAAATTGCTGTAAAAAAAAGACTTCCAGAATTAATATTTGCACTCTGCACTCAAAGTACTGGCGGGAAATAAAATATTTGCGAATTCAAAGAAGAGAATACTGCTAATTTCCTCAGGGCAGGGGGGTTTTTGTGACTTCGGGACACTTGCAATCGAAGTTTCTAGCTCAACCTGACCCGAATAAGGCAAAAAGAAACTAGACATTATTTATTTGACTCGGACCTCCTTTAAATTTGTGTTCTGTTTGGACGATGATTAAATTTGCATCAACGTTAGTTTATTATTGATCAGTTTTATAATTTATATAATTTATGGTCAGATGAACGAGTGCGACGGAGTATCGATTGATCTGGAGACGAACCAATGCCATTCGAAGGCATTCCCCGGGGTGGTGGGATACGCTTACTTTAAGCGCCGAATCGATGGCGGCTTGCAGCGCAGGAACAGGCGAGATCTACATGATCGACGCTTAAGAAAAGACCTATGACTGGCGGATTCGCTTGGACAAGGACCCCATGGGTTGGTGAAGAAAAAAAAGAAAGTTTTTGTTCGCATGATTACAATTCTTAATCAGCCGCCCAGTTCTTGATGATCGATGGAAAGGGGAACGAATGCGTGAATCTGCCTGCTTTGTGGCGCGACTCCGCGAAGAATACGACTGTCCTCTCTGGCGCTCGCCTCTACGAACGAGAGGACTGCACGGACAGTACTGCAGACGTTGGTTTCCGATTCCATCAGTGACTTTTGAATTCTCTTTCTCTCTCTCTCTAATTCTCTCTCTATCTCTCTCTCTCTCTCTTTTCTCTCTCTTTCTTTCTCTCTGTTTCTCTTTCTCTCTGTGCTTCTTTCACGAAGGTCTTCAAAGTTTGCAAAGTATATTCCACAATCAGGGACTGGGCACGATTGGTGAAGGAAAACAAAGTAAACGAAATAAAGTTAATTTTTAGTAATATAAATTACGGTCATTTGAAAAATTCACTTTAACAACAATATCTACAACTTTTTGTCTCAATCATCTTATGATATACACATGTATATACATACAATAATATGTGCTTCATCAACAGATGCCAAAAGAAGGCTCAATAGCAGTTGAACGTCTTAATTCAGATTGTCGCTGGGAGAGATTGCGAAGGCAGCTTGTCCAACTGCGCGCCTAACATGTACGAGAAAGCACGCTCGGTTCGTGCTTGCTCTGTCGACAATGGAGGCATGGATGGAATTGGTCCCCCGGAACCTTACGATACTCTTCTCCCGAGGCGGAAGTCGAATGTGAGGGAGGGATTGGGGCTCTCATAGATAGTCATCCCATCTCGCTACTATTCGTAGTACGCATTTGTTCGCTAGTTAAATAGAGAACCTACAACATTTTTTCTTTATTGGTATCAGATTTTCATGGGATAAAGAAAGTGGTCAAGAATGGAAGTTTATTAAAACAAAGAGCGGTGAGGTATTTTGGCAGTCACTCACAATCAGGCATACTACTTATTCACAATTCGAGTAACAAACCATGTTTGTTATCCTTTGACTGTATATTTGTCGTTGTCTTCAATACAGAAGTGTCGAAGATCGTCATGGGTGAGGGGATACTTTGGCTGCAGGAGCACCGCATCGTAGTCCGCATACAACAAGTCTCTCATCTCGGAGTAGCGGGCAAAGCATTCGTTCGATAGGTGAGTACTTGACACCTGGAAAGAGAGCGAGAGAGAGAGAGAGAGAGAGAGAGAGAGAGAGAGAGGAGAGAGAGAGAGAGTGATAGAGAGAAAGAGGGAAAACACAACGAGAGATGAGAGAGAGGGGAGGGAAAGAGAGGGGAGAGAGAGAAGGGAGAGATGGAAAGAGACAGAGAGAAAGAGAGAAAGAGAGAGAGAGAGAGAGAGAGAGAGAGAGAGAAGAGGGAGTGGGAGGAGAGAAAGAGTAGAGAGACATGGAGGATAGAGAGAGAAGAGATAGAGAAAACAGAGGTTGAGAGAAAGAGCGAGAATGAAAGAGAGAGAGAGAGAGAGAGAGAGAGAGAGAGAGAGTGAAAAGAGACGAGTGGGTAGTGAGAGAGTCATCGGCATTAAGAAATAGAGAAATTGTAATTTTTTGCCGCTCATACAAATTCTTTCTAGGAGATTGTAAATGTTGAAGATATTCGTCGGTACGATGATGTGTGCAACAATGGCAACTTCAAGGTTCCCCTCATGATGTCTTTCCAAGTATAGTGCTTACTGATTTGACCAAAATTCAAATTGGGTGAAAGAGAAAGCGGAGATAGAGACAGACTGAGAGAGAGAGAGAGAGAGAGAGAGAGAGAGAGAGAGTAAGCGAGAGATATAGAGGTTGCAGACAAACAAATAAATATGGAGGAATGGTGCAGACCTTCTTTTATTTACATTTTTGTTGTATAAAAAAACCTTCGTTACCATCGATGTATTCTGTTATAATTGTTAAGAAAAAATAAACCGTTGAAAAGAAACAAAAATCAGTTGAAAACTGCCAACTTTGTGGATTAGGCTAGTCGCCATTTTCGGTGCGTGTACCGTATGAATTTGTGTGCATGCGATGCTTCCTAATCGTCGATCGCTCACATTTTCCTGATGTAGAAGTTTCACGAATCTCTCATTTGGCTTTTGCTTGTGTGGCGTTTTATGCTTGTTGTTCTATTTGTTTACTTGTTTTTTTAAGCGTTTCTGACAGTTAATAAGTTTCTTTTATTCCCAGTCGGTCGAGATCGAAGAACGCGACGATTACTTGGGCATGCCATAGGAGTTCGAGCGCGAAATGGAATCTGCTCACAATCAGATGTCGTCCACTTCTTCCTCCGCCACCAAGGAAGCAGGTAAGATTGGTGCTATGTTACTTGGGGGGGGGCAGTATACTTTTTTTTTTCCTTTTCGCTCAAATCGTGCACAGGGGGGTTCTCGAGCATGGGGAACACGAATATCACGTTTGTTTTGCGCTTGCATGCAGTTTAACAAAGTTACCGTACTTAACTAGTAAAATCCTCTCACGTGTTTGCACTGTGTTTTGCGCGTTAAGACCATGACCATGCCGGACAAGAGTGACAACGACATAAATATATTTACAACATGCTTCCATTAACACATAAAACGCATTGCTTCTAATTATTATTACAATATTTACAAATTTGAGAGTGAGAGAGGAATGAGAGCGCGCTTATGTAAGTGGGTAACGCTTTGCGATCTCTCGCCACAACTCATAGAGTAAGTCCTCGCTATTCTTTTCCCACTTCCAAAGGATCTCCATGAAGTGGTCGGCCCACTGTTCGCCCTTCAATCCATTGCGTGTGCGGAGCTTCCTCTTGAACTGGCTCCACAAGCACTCGATGCGTTGCGTGTGGACACCGGTCACAGGGTTCACAAAATTGGCACTGTGGTTCACCGTGCGGTGGGTGTATCCCAGATTGCCAAGGTTGGCATAACCAGCCCATTGGTCCGTAAGGAGAATCCCACCGGGGGCAACGTGTCTCTGAATGATCGCCTGAAGGGTGGCCGCGTTGCGTCGGCCTGTGATCTCAAAGAAGGCCATGCGAGTGCCGTCTTGGATGCCTCCGACCAGCCAATCCTTGCGGACAAGGCGCCCCTGGTTAAACTTGCGACGGACGACACATGTTTCGTCAAGCTGCACAACCGTACCCGGACCCCCCATGCGACGAACCGGATTCAGTGTGTAGTACTCAACCTGTAATCTCTCTCTCTTTCTCTCTTTCTCTCTCTCTCTCTTTTCTGTTCGCTAACTAACGAGAATATCCCTGAACCATTGGTTGTACTGCACAACGGTCCTCGGGGATATCTGGCATGACCGGGCCATTTCCGCGACCCCTCCCATATCGTTAATGTACAAATAGGAGAGCAGGAAGACCTTCTGGCGGTCGGCGTGGCATCTCTGAAAGAACGTGTCGACGTAGATGCCAACCTTGCGGTTAGCCAGACGACGACACGTGCGCACGTTACACTCGAACTTTCTCCTGATAGTAGAAACTTTCGATTACTTCTTCAACCCTTTCACCACACCGAAGAGCATTGGGATCGCTCGGGGTGATACTCCTCGGCCCGCCACAAATTGGGCAGGGCCTGTTCGTCCAAAGAAGTGCCCTTTCCGCTATGAAGGTGTCGAAGTCAGCGCTCGACATGAACGCAAGTTCAGGCCATGACGAGAAGAGATTAAAGTCGCGGAGGGAGAGCATATGCGCTTGGGCATTCATATTTGCCGTAAAAACGGAATAACTGAACGGGTCCCACTTCCGGGGCGCTTATATACCTCTTACTAGCGAGGGATGGGTGGTAGAGCAATGAGTATTCACGAGTGCTCGGCTCGGCTGGCCCGTACTTTTGTACTTCTTCGGGGCCCTCTAACCGGATTTCCGAATCTCAAAATTTCATTTAACTTTTTTAGTGCAAAAATAGCATTTAAATAAGATTTGCATTACCTCGGTTATAGAGGGATAATTACCTTATGGTATTGGGAGGAGCGTAGAATGCGTGAGTCTACCTAAGGGATGTTTATTGTTAGACTTAAATTGTCTTGGTAAGACTTATCGACTCGTCTTTATACTGCTGGCCTTAGTAAGGCTTAACTTTAGTAAGAAGTTTATGGTGTTAGGCAGTTTAATAAAGTGTTGCAAAGCTATAAGGCGTTATTTCAATGAAAAATGTTTTCTTTTCGGTTTCGTTCAGGCCAAAAAGATTCATGCGTTGTACACCTTTGATATAGAAATACTTATTCAGTTTGTGTCATTTTGAAAACTAGACAATATTATAGCGTAGCTAAAAACAACTTCTTTATAAATATGTCTATCTCCTAGTAAGGCATCATGAAGAAGTGAAAGCTCTAAATTAATTTTCTTTTATCGGCCACCAAAAAATTAGGCGAAAAGGGTTTTATTAAGAAGTGCTTTATTTTTATAGCATAAATATTTGCAGTAGAAGCGTACAACTTGTAAATAATTAATGTAACCAGTGGTTAACCAGAAAGTCCGAATTAGGTCAGAAGGCTATGTGGTTAAGATATTCTTTTAGATTTATACAAATGATTAATTGCCAGTTTCCGATATATTTTATAATAAGAATCCAAGGGTGTTATTCGGGATGTCCCAATTAGTTCAAAAGACTATGTGATTAAGATATTTTGTTAAATATATTTTTAAAAAAACGGTAAATTGTCAATTTCCGATATATTTTGTAATAAGGATCCAATGGTGTTAAAAGTTGTATCTTGTTTCGATCAGAAGGTGGCATAGAGTTCATTGTTTTGCAGCTACTTCTGCTGCAACAGCAGCGGAGATGGAGAGAAAGCGAAAGACTGCGAAGAGGAAGGAGCAGAGACAGAGGCAGAAGGAGAGAGAGTGGAAGAAGGAGAGAGAGAGGGAGAAGGAGAGAGTGCGGGAGAAGGAGAGAGAGCGGGAGAAGGAGAGAGAGCGCAGGTTTAAAGACAAGGTTGGATGATTGTTTTTTTCCCTGCCTTTGTGAAGTACTCATCATTCTTGTTTAAAAAAATTAAATTAAAACATTTTAAGAGAAAAAAAACAGGCCTGATCTATATCGTTCGAACTTCGAAGGCTTAATTTTTATTTTTATATTTTAAATAATTTTTTTTTTAACTTCAAGCTTCGAAATGAAGTAGATTTCAATTAATTTGGTGAGCTTCAGGAGAGGCAAAAGGAGCGCGAGAAGGAGAAGGAGCGAGGACGCTGGCGGAAAGAGAAGGTTGGTCGACTTTTTTCTTCTGCTTCTCTTTAATACTCAATCATTTCTTTCATTAATACAAAAATTAATTAAATCATTTTTAAACTTTATAAATCATCATTAGAAGTCTTGAATTTTAATTTATTTTATTTGAATTTTCATTTCAATGAATTTCGTGATCGTGAATTTCAGGAGAAGCCTCCTCCATCATCCTCGCGTGGTCAAGCAGATGCTGTCCGATCCGTGGAGCAGCCGTCAACCTCTTCACGTGGGAAAATTGTTGGTTTTTATTAATTGATTATTTTTTTTACTAATTGTAACTTATATATATATATATATATATATATATATTTGAAACCAAAGTAAAATTTTTTTTTATATTTTTCAAGAGTGATGCTGATTATCTACACATCATAAGAATGTTGTGAACAAGAAAGAGAGAGAGAGAGAGGGAGGGAGAGAGAAAGAGAGAGAGAGAAACGAAAAAGCGAGAACTAGAACCTAGGAGAACATATTCCAGCCAAGCATTTTGGACATGCGTCCGATGAGCTCGTCCTACATGGACATGTCGTCATTCTTGCAGCCTCCACCGCCGGCTCCTCCGCAGTTTACTGGTAATTAGTTTTTACTTTTGTCAATAACAAAGTCATAAATGTTCTTTGGGCTTCAGCAAATAATATTTGATAAAGCCAAATAATGTTTATGATGAGTCATGGAAATTAACAATTTACTTTTGTGAATAAGTCTTAAATGTTATTTGGGCTTCAACAAATAATATTTGATAAAGCCGAATAATGTTTATGAGTCATGAATACAAAAAAATGTGATATACGTTCATAAATTTTGACTTCTTATGAGTACCATATAATTACTTACATAGCTTTTGTATGATTGATTGACGATTTCGAGGTAAACTACTCTTTTCTCTTCTTTTGTGCATTTCAGGCCTTCTCATGGGCCCTGGAGGATCCCCAGGCGTGTTCAACGTGCCCCCACCCAACATGACGCAGCCACCACCGATGATGCTAACAGGACAAATGGGAGGCATTCAAGCGCCCCCTCCTGGTTACGGAGCTACGCTGCCGACTATAGGTTAGTTTAGACACGCCTACCCGTCCATTTTGGCTCCGCCTACCCGTCCATTTTGGCTCCGCCCACCCGTCAATTTTGGCTCCGCCCGCTTACGGATACTGTATACAGCCGATTAGAAAAAGAAGTAAAATATGAGTTGAAGCATAAGGAAACAGTACTAGAGTGATATTGAACATTAAATTGCTTTACAGTAGTAATACAAAAAAAGTGCGAAAAAGAATACATGTAATAAAAAAAACAAATTCAGGAGGCATGTTCGGAGGAATGACGAGCCAGCCGCCTGCTCTGCCGGCTACGCACTTTACTAGTAAGATTTGCGTCTTCAATAAGTCAGAATTGTTATTAGGCTTTATCAAATTGTGTTTGATGAAGCCTAATAATGTTTTTTTTTCAAAAAAAAAACAAATTAAATTTTGTTACAATGTTAGCGTCATTCGTCAAGTTCTATTTCACAGACATTATTTAGAAAGTCCTAACTAGTTCAGAAGGTTATGGAGTTCCATATTTGTAATTAATTTTTTTTGTGAAATTGACACAATCAGTTGTCATCGATGCCGCCGCTGAGAAGAGGCAGCGAGAGAAGACGAGGGAAAAGGAGGAGAAGCGAAAGAGACAGCAGGAAGAGGACTCGGCGAGGGAGCGACAGAGGGAGAAAGAGAGAGCACGGGAAAAGGAGAGAGACCGCACGGAGAAAGAGAAGGTTGGAGAATGTGTTTTCCGTGCCTTTGTTAAGGACTGATCAATATTAAAAGAAAAGGAATAATAATTTAACCATTTTACATATATCATTCGAAGGCTTGAGTATTTTTTATTTTATATTTTATATGTTAAGAATGGTTTATCTTCGATATGAAGGCGATTTCAAATATTAATTTTGTGAGTTTAGGAGAAGCAGAAAGTGAGGGAGAAGGAGAAAGAACGCAGGCGGAAAGAGGAGGTTGGACAATGCTTTTTTCCTTGACTTTGTTAGTACTCACCATTTTCATTTTGAAAAATAGATTAAATTAAACCATTTTTAAAGCTATAAAACAGGCCTGATCTATATCGTTCGGAAGTTTGAATTTAAAACAATTATTTTTAGAATCGTTATTTCCAAACTTCGACCTGAAGGCAAAGATAAATTTTGTAAGTTCAGGAGAAAGGAAAGGAGAGAAAAG
>CALZFC010000259.1:1462500-1560000 GCA_945643635.1 Allodiplogaster sudhausi | reverse complement strand
TTCGTAAACTGGCCGGCTTCTTACGATCGGATCCAAGCTTTGTGCCTGTCATACCCGAGTGGAGGGTGACCAAATCGTCGGCTGAGAAAGGTTTTTAGAATTTTGGATTTTTAAAAGCTTATTTAACACTAACTTACGATTACGATTAAGCTTTTTCTGCGTTTTACTACTGTTGAGATATTGAATAATGCTACGATTTCAGACTTTGTCAAGTAGTAATATTCATGAATTAATATTTACGAGTAAAACATTTATTGGTAATTTAACGATGATAAAAGAATGACAAGAACTCCTCCTCCCGCTCCAGAGCCGACTGCTACTGCGACAGCCGCCGACAAGGAGAGACAACGAGAGAAGGCGAGGGGGGAAAAGGAGCAGAAGCGAAAGAGACAGCAAGAAGAAGAAGAGGCGACGAGGGAGCGAGAGAGGGAGAAGGAGAGAAATCGAGAAAATGAGAGAGGACGGAGGCCGAAAGAGAAGGTTGGAAGAGTCTCTCCTGCTCTGTTAAGTAGTCGTAATTTCTTTCTATAAAACAAGAATTAATTAAATCATTTTTCAACTATAAAACAGGCCTGATTTATATCATTCAAAGGCTTGCACCTTTATTTATTTTTTATTTTATTTTTTAGAAACTTTAATTCCAAACTTTGATTGGATGATTCTCGTCTGCTCTGTTAAGTTGTCGTAATTTCTTTCTTTAAAACAAAAATTAATTAAATCATTTTTAAGATATAAAAGAGGCTTGATCTGTATCATTCTAAGGTTTCATCTTCATTCAAAAAAATTATTTTAGGAAAGTTAATTCCAAACTTTGAAATGAAGTTGATTTCAATTAATTTCGTGAGTTTCAGGAGAAGCGTCCTCCGCCTTTCTCTACGCTTTCGCCACGAGGGAAAATTGTTGGTTTTAGTATATTTATTGTATTTTTATATATTTAAAACATTATTATTTATGTAATTTTTGTAATTTTTATATACTTAAAACCTTGTTATTTATATATTTATTGCAATTTTTTATATATATTTAAAACCTATCTACAAAATGAGAGAACGAAGGAACAAATTCAGCCAAACATTCCGGACGCGCGTCCGACGAGCCCATACATGGACATGGCATCATTCCTGCTCCCTCCACCGCCGGCTCCGCAGTTTACTAGTAACTTACCTTCATTCATTAGGTCATAAATGTTATCGGCGCTTCATCAAATAATATTTGATAAGGCGAAATCATGTTTATCAGTCATCAATAATGTAATTAAAAAAATTAATATACATAAATTTTGTCTACATTTGAATACGATTTAAAGGGCAATATTTTAATGGTAATATGAAAATGACTAACATGTGTGAAACATACAGTTATGGCGTGTATGATTGATGATGATCTAGAGGTATTCCACATTTCTCTCTACTTCTGTGCATTTCGGGCCTCCTTCTCGCGCCCCGTCCAGGAAGCGTCGGTTGCCCAAGCGCCGTTGACTATTCGATTCCTCCGCCATTCATGATGTCTGTGCCGCCCCCTGGGATGGGTCCAGGAGGACCTCCTGTCATAGTGGGCCCAGGAGGAACCCCATGGATGGGCCCACTAGGACAACTATGGATGAGGCCTGGAGGAGCCCCTTGGATGGGGCCCGGAGGACCCCCCGGCATGTTCAACGTGCCCCCACCCAACATGACGCAGCCACCACCGTCGATGCTAGGACCCATGGGAGGCATGCAAACGCCCCCTCCTGGAAACGGAGTTCCGCAGCCGATGACGGGTCAGTTTTGGCCACGCCCACCCGTCCATTTTGGCTCCGCCCTCCCGTCCATTTTGGCTCCGCCCACTTACGGATACGGTATACAGCCGATTAGAAAGAAGCAAAATATAAGTTGAAGCAAAGGAAAAATTGCTTTTATAATGAGAAAAAATGCAAAAAAGAACCTGTAATTAATACTTTAAAAAAAATACAAATTCAGGATTCATGTACAGAGGAATGATGAGCCTGCCGCCTCCATTGAGAATGGCATATCCTCCACCGCAAGGACTACAACAGCAACAAGGACAACCACAACACGGAAGAGGAGGAGGAGCCTTCGTCAATATGGAGACCATGCCTAGTATTAGAGTTACTATCGCTAATGTCAAGCAAGAAGTCCATGACCAGGAAGAGCAGGTTTGCCTCTGCGTTCTATTGCCATTTAATTACTTTGAGACAACTTTCGGAGAGGAATTAATGAAGCGGAAAGGTGGAGTTACGAGAGATCTTTTTTTTTTTGCTCTTGAATATTTTTTTTGGTGTCATAGAGGCAGAAAAGTCCGGTAAAAAAAATGACGCAAAAAGGGGAAAAAATGACTTTTAGGCCACGGACGATGGCCGATTCTCAGCAGCGTCAGTCGCATCAGCAGGTGTAGTGTCATCTCCGGCGGCTTTTGGTGAGTATCTCTCTCGCTCGCTCGCTCTCTCTCCTCTCTCTCTCTCTCTCTCTCTCGCTCTCTCTCTCTCTCTCTCTTTCTCTCTCTCTCTTTCTCTTCTTTCTCTCTCTCTCCTCCCTCCCTGTTCTCTCTCTCTCTCTATCTCTCTCTCCTCTCTCTCTATCTCTCTCTCTCTCTATCTCTCTCTCTCTATCTCTCTCTCCTCTCTCGTGAAATCCTGTTCAATTTTTAGATAAAAAATGTCTTTCTAGCATTCGGCACCTCTTCGTCATCGACAACGCCGATGGGAAGAGTGGCAGTTGTTAAGGTGGAGGGCCCAGCACCACTCCCTCATGGTAAGTTTGGCCACGCCCACCCGTCCACTTTAGCTCCTGCCATCTGTCCATTTTAGGTATAAAAGATACTATTTTAATAAAAAAATTCAGGAAATACGTACGGAGATCTGATGAGGCAGTACCTTCCATTGGGAATGATATATCCTCAGGCAAGACAGCAGCAACCAGGACAACAACAAGGACGAGGAGGAGCCTTCAACATGGAGAACGCGCCCAGTCTAAATATCAGTCAAGAGGTCCATGATCAGGTTGAACCGGTTTGTTTGATTGTTTCCTTTTTTAATGCTCTATTACTTTCCTACTTTCTATTTGTTTAAGCATTACATTTACGTTCGATATTATCAAGGGGTGGGGGACTTGTAGGTATTCTGGATTATGATCTAATATTTAAGACGAATCGTTCAAAGATGTCCCTTTAAAAAGAGATACATGTATTCGATATTGAATCATCATCTAATTTATTTTTTCTCTTTTTTTGCCGCGACTAGGGCAGTGAGAAAGTGAGTGAAGAGACAGGAGACGGATAAAATATGAGAGGGGGGAGAGAGAGATAGACAGAGAGAGAGAGAGAGAAAGAGAGAGAGAGAGAGATAAAGACAGAGAGAGAGAGAGAGATAAAGACAGAGAGAGAGAGAGAGAGAGAGAGAGAGAGAGAGAGAGTGAGTGAGAGCGAGGTTGACCAACTGAAAACTTAAATGAGAATAAATTAGCGCACCGATTTTACTTCTAATCACTCGTACATTCTACAATGTTTTGCAATAAGCAGTAACAGAGACAGAAAGCCACCGGTGAATTTTTATTTATTTCCTTTTCGTGTGCGCCGAGCAGCAGTAGTCACTTTTGTCCGAATGGGAGAGAGATTGTGAGAGAGTGTGAGAGAGAGAGAGAAAGAGCAGTAGAGAGAGAGAAAGAGCAGTAGAGAGAGAGAAAGAGAGGTAGAGAGAGAGAAAGAGAGGTAGAGAGAGAGAAAGAGAGGTAGAGAGAGAGAGAAAGAGCAGTAGAGAGAGAGAAAGAGCAGTAGAGAGAGAGAAAGAGAGGTAGAGAGAGAGAAAGAGAGGTAGAGAGAGAGAGAAAGAGAGGTAGAGAGAGAGAGAGAGAGTGTGTGTGGGAAAGAGATAGAGTTAAAGAGAGCAGTTTTCAAGTTGCATTATTGGTTTCTTTTGCACTCGATTGCCTCGCAAATGCTCGCTCAATCAGAATTGGTCTCGTTTAATTGATTTTTTTGCCGCTCTCTTCTTTTCTCTCTGTCATTTTCTCTCTCTATCTCTTTCTCTTCCTCGTCCTCTCTCTCGCCTTCCAACTTTTGTATTCCTGCAGTTATCTTTGTGAATGACGTCCCGCTCTTGTTTGCTATCATTTGACACTTTCTTTCTATTTTCTATTTTCGTACATAGATCTTTTTGAAACGGCGAGCTAGAATAACAGTTTAAATTTGTTAAATTACAATCTTGACATAGTCCGCAAAATCATATCAAGGATCTTTGTCAGACCTGAATCTTATATGCCAACGCAGTGAATGTAAAACCGCCGTGTTTAACAAAAATAATGTAAATAAGAAAATTCTCTTGAGACATTTCTGGCAGAAAGGAACGCGCGTACCCAGCTCTTACAAAGTGCATTTTCCTTTTTAATAAAAACGTTCTTTTACTAGCCAAATGCGTAGAATTTGTGCAGCCATGAGCATTTTAAGAAAAAATAATAACTATTTAAAAATAATCACATTTCCAGGGCATTGATTAAAACATGAATTCATTATGAAAAAATTGAAGAAAAATGACAGGATAGATTCTTAAAAGTATTAAAATAAGGGAATTAATTCGATCGTCCAACCAAGATTTTTCTCCCTGACCTGATTCTTATCTCCCAAGGCAATGAATGTAAAAGTGCCGCAACATGGATTTTACCATCTAAAAATATAAAAAAAAAAGTCAACACGAAAAATCCAGAAACTTTTCTCCATCTCGCTTGCTATAATTCGGCGAGTCAAGCAAAATGGCGCGGGCACGGTAAATTAAAAAAAAATATATATATATATATATTTAACAAAAGGAGTCCATTTAAAGTG
The DNA here is from genome assembly GCA_945643635.1 of Allodiplogaster sudhausi. Classification (NCBI taxonomy): domain Eukaryota; kingdom Metazoa; phylum Nematoda; class Chromadorea; order Rhabditida; family Diplogasteridae; genus Allodiplogaster; species Allodiplogaster sudhausi. Next base: position 1,555,185 of record CALZFC010000259.1, on the reverse strand, counting down.
CTTCTTGAATATTCAGACTTCACTTGGGAGTGACGCGGCGAACGCAGGGCCTTCGAGCGTGTTGCCCCTATCGGTGACATCGACTACCGCGTCGGACGCGGCGCCTTCCGCGCCTGAAGCGTCGCCAGCCGAACCCGACCACCAATTCACGCCGTCCGACTTTGATGACGGCGACCTGCCGAGCACTTTTGTCGCCGGAGAGAAGACGGAGCAGAAGAAGGTGAGAAGAGGAGAGAGAGAGAGAGAGAGAGAGAGAGAGAGAGAGAAGAAAACGAGAAGAGGAAGAGTGAGTAGAGAACATGAGAGAGGGAGAGAGAGGAGAGAGAAAGGAGAGAGATAAATACTTGTAAGAGAAAAGGAAAATAAACAAAAATGTTCGTTGAAGATGCAAACGTGCTTTTCTATGATGTCTGCCTTGGCAAATTTGCGGAAAGAATCGAATATGAAGTCCTTACACGAATTGTTGTTTTAGTGAGCTGCCATTGGACTAAAAAAATTGAATAAGCTGTTATCCATTAGTTAGTTTCATATTTGTCTCGTTGATTGAGGAATGCCATCGTCTTTATATATATATATATTTTTTTTTTTTGAAGCAGACTGAAAAATCGGCCGCTCCTGACACTGAAAGTCGAGAGGATTCCGCAGAGGCCGGCAGTCTGGAGCACGAGAGGACGGCGACTCCGCTTGATGCGGAGGTTTGTCTACTTTTTGATGCTTTACTACTTTAAGAACTTTCGGGAGGAATCAGCGAAATAAGGTGGAGGGACGAGAACTTTTTTTTTTTAATATCAGTAAATAAAAGTTTTTTTTCTACGGATGGTCTTCTAGAACAGGATGTAAGCAGTTGAAAAATGGTGTTGAAAAACATTGTGGGATAGTACAAAAACCAATTTTCCCGTCCAATTCGGGATGCACCAAAACAATTATTGCTTGCAAATAGAAGAAAATAATTCTCTTCAAAAATAAAATTCAGGGACCACCAAAGCAGGGGGGGTCCTGATTCCGGTAACCCTTTTATTCTCTGAATAATAACTGCAATCCAATTTTCCCGAACAACCTAGGTTGCGCAAGTGCCAGAATCGCCTCCTGAAGACGAAGAAGAAGAAGGTAGCAGCCCCCTCGTGAGGCCAGCCACCGCTTGCCCTGCACCCATCCAGATGGACGAGGAGATGACGGAGCGCCCTCCGCATGCGATGTTCCCCAATCGAGGTTGGCGTTGAATGAGGGCTATCAAGTATAATAGTTTTAATGTTAAAAATATAAAAAAAATAGTTAATAATAAATATATATTTTCCATGATTAGACAATGCCAGGTGGTTTAATTGTGAAAGGAAGGGCTAAAGGGTGGCCTAGAAAGCCAGTGCTCCATTGTTGCTGAGTTTTTAGTCCTAACTCCACATTTGATATTTAGAAATAATTATTAATTTCGTGTAATTGTGAAAGCTGGATTGCATTAGAGCATATTGATTTGGCTGAAGGAGGGCGGCCTTACAAGCATAATTTTAATGAAGATCTACATTGACTGACCACCCATTTTCAGCACAGGAGAAAAAGGTACTGTCGATTTCACAGACCCACCCTGATTTTGGGCCTTCCCAAAGCCCTAACCCGCCATGTTTTTGAGTAACACTTTGGCAGAAACAGTAAACCCACCCTGGGTTCCGGGCACAATACCTCCTTCCCAACCCATTTCTCGACAGTAGCTTTTATTCCCTGTTTCAGCACTGCCTCCTCCTCAGCAAGAGCCGTCTGACTCAACTGCACTCGCCTCTGCTGCATCCACATCCGTTGATCCTCCGCCCGATCTTGACGCAATCGCCGAAGCCATGGATACAGGGTTAGAGTTAAACTGCAAGAAAAACTTTCCAAAATACATGAAATTGTCCGTAGAGATTCACAATTACTCATTCATTTAAATTCACTTTAAAAAATATTTTTTATCTGCATTTTTCATGTTGACATCTTGCTAAAACGGTAGACCTTTAAAATGAAAGAGAGAAAAAGATTGAACAACATTGTATAAGTTCTTCTACTGTCAATTTATATTTTTAAATATCGACATTTTGTACTTTGTTTTTTTCCAGCCCTCCTCCCTCCGAGCCCTTCGACCGTATGCCCTTCGTCCGTACGTATCCCCTGTACACGGAAGGGGTGCCTCTCGTGATGATAGACGAGGACACCGCCCGGCGGATGCACAGATCCTTCATGGATCTGGTATTTTTTCCTTTTTTCCTCCTAAATTAACCTAATTATTACTTATAACTCAGGCATTATTTTTAAAATTAATAAGCTTTTTCTTTATTATCAAAATCGATTTTAATTCGTAGGGTATTACCTAACAATATCTGAGGTAAATCATTTACCTAATGTTTTTTTAAATCAAGTTTATGGCTAATAAATGGGTTTTAGAGATGGAGAACTTCAATTTTTCTGTTGACTTTGATAAATACTTTTTTCCTAGGTATTCTAAGATGGCATATTTAAACATAGAAAAAAAAATTAAAAAGCCAAATAATCTTTCTACTTTAAGGAGCGGATTGAATCGCTGAAGAAGAAGAATTATAAGAAGAAGCACACGCCGGAGCCGCAAGAAAGTGTGAAGCGAAAGAGAGGACGGCCTTCTAACGTTTGCTTTTAACTTATTTATTTATTTATTTCCCTACCATTTCTTGTTTAATTCTTTGCTATTTCCTCTATTTCTCCTTAGGCATACTTAGTTCTCCCTATTTAGTTACAAAGTTTATGTTCATTATAAACACACCACGTGTGTTATAATACATTTCATATTTCAAATCACCCGGTCGAAATTGACTTGAATTTTCAACAAAAAAAATCTATGTTGTATAAATACGCTACAAGTGCTCCTTGAAGGAGGAGAAGCGAAAGAGACAGCAAGCAGAAGAAGAGGCGAAGAGGGAGCGAGAGAAGGAGAGAGAGCGGGAAAAGGAGAGAGAGCGCAGGCGGAACGAGAAGGTTTTGTTGTTTTTTTGTCTGTATTTCCTTCTGCCTTTAACAAGTAAAGTTGTTTGTAATAAGAAAATAATAATGCTATAAAAATAATGAAATAAAATAAGTTATTTAAGTCCGACTACGAACGCACGGAATTCGAGGACAAATCGATCGAGGAGATTCTCGAGCATTTTGGCTCCTTTAAAAGTGTCGAGGTCGTTGTGAGGGCGTTGACAGAAGAAGAAGTGACGACTTCGACGAATGAAGGTAATGGAATTTTAATTATTATGATTTATTTTTTGTTTTAATTTCCTTGCATAAATTAAATTATTGTTTTCAATTTAGGTAAAAAAAAACATATATATATATTTTATGTTTTAACAAGTTATGTAATGTACATGTTCAACTAATAATTTCATTTTTATTGTGTAGGCTACATCTCTGAAGGCGTGCAACAGGAAATTGAAGCGGATGCAGAGGAGATGGTGCAAGTCAAGGAGAAGGAAATGGAAAGAGAAAAAGAGAAGCAGCGCCCGAAAGAAAGAGAGAAAAGGAGACAGGAGGAAGAACCGGTTTGTTGCTCTTTATTTATTTAATCAATTAGTTCTCCGAACAATAAAAAAAACCAAGTTCCGGAAACCGAAAATTCTAGGTTGGGAAAATTAGAAATTTACTATTATCTTGAATTTTATTGATTTTATCTTGCTCAAGCGTTATACCAAGCCCGGGTCTGATTTTTGATATCCCTTTATTGAAGTGCGGAGACGCAAACGGCGAGAGTGGAGGAGACTCAGACATCGCAGGAAGCAGGGAGCAGATAAGGGAGGAGGCAATCGAGTTGGAGGAGAATGATCAAGTAAGAGCGATTTCTAAAAAAAATCTAGATTCATTTTTCCTTATGTATGATTTAAGAAAACTCATGCTATTCCATATATTTCCCATTCGCTTTTGCAGTTATGCCCTTATTTCAGGGAATTGATTTAAAAAAAATTAGGTTATACATTTCTTTGATATTTCACAATCAGGTTCATCCACCTCCAACCATCGGCTTTATTAAATAGTTTAAAAAGGGTTCCTACAGGAGATGCCAGTGGAGGTGGAGCCAGCTCGGCCAGAGCTTGCTGCGATGCCAGGCACTGCGCCGCCCACGAATGTACTCGAGACAGGCGAACTGCCCACGGAGGGGGAAATTGTAATGTTTTTTGAGAGTTTTTTTTTTACAATTAGTAGTGTCAAGAATCGTACATAATAGTAAATTATGTATTTATTGAACTTTTTTGCGAATTTCTATCTTCTAATTTTTTGAATTATTATTTTTTTTTTAAAGAGGAAATAGAGAAATAAATGTTCATTTATTCAATACATCATTTAGGATGGAACAACATTAAGAGATTAAATTGAAAGAAAAATATGAATATTAATTCGATGAGAATTTCAGGAAACGAAGAAGAGACGCGGCATGCGAGGCGGAACGAAGCAACGCGAGTGGCGACAGCGATACGAGGAGGCGGTGAAGAAGAAGAAGCAACAGGAAGAGGAGGAGGAGCGGAGGACACGTGAGTTGACTAAAAGAGAGAGAGAGAGACTTAGACTTTGCCTTATTGTTAGACTTAGATTTAGTAAGAGTTAGCCTTACAATGGAATGGTCTCGGCTTCCCCCGAGGTTTTGAAATGAGCTATATACCATTCGAAAGCTCTCGTCGAGGAGATAACGAAAATGATAATTAAAATCTCCAAACCAATTTTATTTATCGATCGGATTTTCGAAAAATGGTGGCGTCGAGGAGTTGACGATTTCGCCTTTAATTCTAAAAACAGGCGTTTGGAGCTGCAAAAGTTGAGAAATCGAACGGGGATTTTTTTAAACGGAATGAAACAGAGTACCTCTTGCATAAAAACAATATGTAGGAGAAAATAATGTATGCGCAGCTGTTTAAGACCAAAACATGAACTTTTTGACACAGATGAACGTTTCTGAAAAAATGAACATTTTATAACGAAATATAATGTACCAATTATTATTTTTCATGTTAAAAACGGCTTGAAAATGAGTAATTAGAGGCCTAAAATTCAAAAATCGGCTTAAAAAAAGTTGCTTTGGCTCCATACAAAACAGGGATTTTTTCACCACAGGGTTTTGGGTTTTGTGAAAAATGGCCTAAAAAAATTTTTGCTCCAAAAATGATCAGAAAGTGTGTTAATAGGCTTTACATGGCCTACTTACACGAACACATCAATTTTAAAGTCGAAAAAGCTAGTGATAATCGAGAAAATGTTAATTTTAGGTTATTTTTCCGGGTTTTCGGTAAAAATAAAATCCGTTTGGAGATTTTAATTATCATTTTCGTTATCTCCTCGACGAGAGCTTTCGAATGGTATATAACTTATTTCATAACCTCCGGGGAAGCTGAGACCATTCCCTCGTTAATGTGACTTAGCCTTAGGGTCTTAACCTTAGTAAGACTTAGCCTAAAAGTTTTAGTCTTAGTAAGGCTTGCCCTTAGAGTCTTATCCTTGTTGTTAATAGTGCACTAGGCCTTTCTCTATTATTTTGATCACCAGGAGGTCTTAATACACCTATCCTTGCGGTTCTTTTTTGGGATTTTTTTTATCTCTGACTTTCTCTTTCTCTCCATTCATCTCTCTCTCTCTCTCTCTCTCTCTATCTCTCTTTTCTTTTTTCCCTAACAACAATCCTATTCTTTGTTTCCTTTCAATCAGTACATCATATTCTCCTTGAAGAAATGGCTGAAGGCGGTGGTTGTTCAGCTGGAGATCAAAGTGGTCAGCCCACGCAGCAGCAAGAGCAACAGAAGAAGCCATTCAACGCGAGGTAGGAAGAGAGAGAGAGAGAGAGAGAGAGAGCGAGAGAGAGACAGAGAGGGAGAGGGGCAGAGCTGAAATAGGTCTGACCCATGACAGGGTTGTAACCCCCCGGGCCGCAGGGCTGGAACACTTCGTAACCCCCCAGGATGTCCATTTTTCACTTTTAACCCCTAGGGTTTATCAATTTTTCATATTGTAACCCCCCGGCCCATGTTCAGAAACAGGCACTATTTCAGCACTGGAGAGGGGCAGTGAGAGAGAGAGAGAGAGAGAGAATGAGAGAAAAAAATAGGAAGAAAGAGAATGGCATACGAGAGATCGGAATATAAAGACAGTTATAGAGAGCAAGAAAGAAAGAAAAAAAGATGAAATAAAGAGAAATAAATTGGAGAGAGAGAGAGAGAGATATGAGAGAAAAATAGACAGAGAAAGATTGCCAAAACGTCCCTATCTCAGCGAGATTCCTGAGCTGGACCTCGGCGACGTTGAAGGCGTCGAAGTCGTGAACGGAGAGGAGGAGTGCGAGATTCGCCTTGGCTCGCAGCCAGAGAAAAAGGTATTGCAGGGATGTCGATTACCAGGCCAGGGTTCAATATTGCTTATTAGGTGATTAAAATAAGTTTCTGTTTTTGTTTTATTTTTAATAAAAAATATATATATAATATAGAAAGAAAGCAAAATTATTTTGTAATAATAAAAAAGAGAAAAGAAAATGAACCTTATTCTTGCACAGAAGCAGCCATCCTCGCCTACGCCTAACAATGAGAACGAAGGAGAGAGCGAGACAGAGAGAATAAGAGGGGCAGACGAGGAGACAAGGCGGGGGAGCGGAGACGCAGACGACGAGAGAAAGAGTGCGAGTGGGCAGATTGAAGAGGAGCCAGTGGAGTTGGCGGAGGATGATAATGTAAGATGGATGAGTTGTGGCTTCTCTCTGTCTCTCTCTCTCTCTCTCTCTCTCTGTCTCTCTCTCTCTGTGTTTCTCTCTCTCTGTCTCTATCTCTCTCTCTCTCGCGGTCTCTCTCTGTATCTCTCTCTCTCTCTCTCTCTCTGTCTCTCTCTATTATGCTTTTCAGCTAGTGGGTTTTTTTTTTAATATTTATTTATCTAGTGCTATTAGTAAGCAAAACGCTTTAAAATAAAGTTCATTTTTTTCTTCTGTAGAATTAAAAAAAAATTTCGAACTAGTCCATATTTCCCTTTGGGTTTTTTTTGCAGTTTTTGCAGGGAATTGATAGCAAAAAGATTATGTAAAAAAAAATCTTTTATATTGTAAGATTCATCTGATCCCATTGCCGCCACCGCCTTCTCTGCCTCCTCCATCGACATCGTCAATGCTCATGCCACCCCCTCCACCGCCGCCTCCCCTGCCTCCACCATCTGTTGGCAATGTGCCAGGAATTGGGGGAGGAGGAGGAGCAGGAGGTCTACTGCTACCACCCACGCCGCCACCACCACCCATGACGAGAGGTCAGGAAACTCTTTACACAAAAGTCTACTGTATGGGGATAACATGAGTACCTTGACTTTACTGTTCTTACCATAAGCGAATGGCATTATTTTCAGTTGAAGAAAAAGAATAAAGTTATGCATCCCCACCCTTTTCGAGATGTGTCTCAGTGTGAAGTGTTGGGCTTGCAATTGGGAATTGATTCGATTTTTAATTCGGTGCTTTGCTTTAGTTGCTTACTTACAGTGGTAGGCCAGCCGAGACTCTTCGCGGTTTTCGAGGTGCAGGCTGTGCTCGCGAACGGTTGGATTTGCTCTCTCTCTCTCTCCCTCTCTCTCTCTACTTTCTCTCTCTCTCACTCTTTCTCTCTCTCTCTCTCTCTCTCGCTCGCTCTCTCTCTCTTTCTCTCTCTCTCTCTCTATGTCACTCTCTATCGCTCTCTCTCTATTGCTCTCTCCCTCGCTCTTTCCGCTCTCTCGCTTACTTCTCTCTCTTTGTCTCTTTCTGTCTCTGTCTCTCTCTCTCTCTCTCTCTCTCTCTCTCTCTCTCTCGCATGACTTCCTCTCTCCCCGCTCGCTGTCTCTCTCTCTCCCTCCTCTCTTTCTCTCTTTCCAGCTCTCCACTCCCCTCTATTCTCTTCCTCTTTCTCTCCCCTCTTAATCTCTCTCTCTCTCTCACTCTCTCGCTCTCTCTCTCTCTCCTTCCTTTATTATTTGAAGCTGTTCCTGGTAAATTTTGTTAATGTTAAATTATTACTTTTACTTTCTCATAAACTTCATAAAAAAAAATTGCAGGCCAAGAAGGCGGCGAAGTTGAAGAGAGCGTTGAGGAGTCAGTGGAAGAGGAACTCGCGATGCTTGGAATGCCAATGTCATTTGGAAGAGCACCGAATCGAGAGGCAGGGACCAGAGGGGTACCCGGAGGACCCCCGAGGGGTGGAGGAGTTGTACCCAGAGGTGGAGGTGGAGTACCCGCAGAGAGGGATTGTGTTCCACCAATGGGAGCAAGAGAAGAAGGAGTAGGAGAAGCTAGAGGAGGTGCGGGAGCCGTTTCCCACGCGGCGCAGAATTGGAATCGTTAGTTTTATTTCTTATTTAATAATTTTTTTAAAGACGTCTGTATTAGTATTAAAAATACGATATTAAATATTGAACTTTTCTGGGGCTTTTAATGTGGGAATTTTTTTTAAATAAATAGGCGAATATTACCACTTGCTTTTCTTCTTCAGTTCATGGTGAGCGAACTGTGGTTTTAGGAGGCTTGAAAGATATTTTTTCCTAGTTCTACGATATGCTTTTGTTCGTTCGACTATTCAGTAGATGGTAATAATTTAACTTCCAAAAATAGTCAGGGATGGTTTTTCAGGGTTATAAATGAGATTTTCCCAGATGAGTGATGCGTTTATATTGTACGAATGATACTCTATGAAGGCTCTAACAATCGCTTTTATTAATGAAACTGTTCACTGTTCAGTGAGCTTATTCAACAAGGTATTTTCAACCTAAAAAAAACAATGTTAAAAAAATTGATGCCACCTGATTAGGAACATTTCTTATATAAAAGTATATAATAACTTTTTGAAAATTACCATTTGAATAAATTAACTTTCAGATGGCACCTACTACGGAGAAGTGGATGAAGGAAATGGCTGGCATGGAGAGGACTGCAATCCATGGGGATATCTAAGCCCGCCTCAGGGAGGCGGATTCAGGATGGATAATGGCGAGCCTATTTGGAGACAGCAACAGGATGGAGGAAGTTGGAGAAGCTCTCTCTCTTTCTCTGCCTCTCTTTCTCTCTCTCTCGCGCTCTCTCTCGCTCTGTTCCACTCTCTATCTATCTTTCCTCTACTTTATTTACTTCTATCTATTCTCTGCTTGTGAAGATTATGAAAATTGATGTAAAGATAAATTTAAAAAAAATTAATATAACAATTGAAGGACCGGCTTTCTTCGGTAATCGACTGCCACCATGGATGGGCGGTCCCGCTGAGTCGGGATATCGAGGTATTTTATTGTTTGACTGCTTATTTTTAAAGTTTTACTGTTTTTAGAAGGAGTATACTGCCACAAGAGTTTTTTTTTATGATAAAGGTAAAAGAAATATATTCCAACTTTCAGGTGGCACTAATTATATGAACTTTCAGATGGCACCTACTACGCACCCGATAATGAGGGAAGGGGCTGGTATGCGCAGATGAGCTATCCATGGGGATTTGGGCCACCGCCAGGACGCGGAGCGGGATTCAGAGGTGCTTATGTTTGTTTTGTTTTCTCGTCCTTAATAAATAGCGTTTTTTTAATTGATACTTCTTTTAAAAAAAAATTTAATTAAATTGTTTTCTAGTCTGCCTTTGTTGAGCTTTTTTTTAACATAAAAAAGAGTAATTAAAATAAAATAAAATAATTGGAGGCTGGCGTGGAGGCGGATTCCGTGGAAGAGGATTTGGTCGAGGAGGTCAGTATTACTAGGAGGGGAGGAGAGATACTACTATCCATTCCGTCAGCACTTTCTCTCTCTCTCTATCTCTCTTTCTCTGTCTATCTCTCTGTCTCTTTCTTCTTTCTCTCTCGCTCTCATACTCCTCTCCTGCCATATTCCTCTACCACCTCCCTCTGTACCACCCCCCCCCCTCCCTCTCTACCCCTCTCTCTCCCTCTCTTTCTCTACCTCTTTCTCTCTCTCTTTCTGTCCCTCTCTCTGGCCCTCGCTCTCTTGTAGGCGGGTGCTCTTTTTCTTTATACTGTATTCCCTTACTGTTGGCATGTATTTTTGCAGAAGTTTATTTTAGGCATTGCCTTTTTTTTCTACTAGCCTAGTTTTTCCCACTAGTTTCCATTGTTAGACACTTCTAAATAAGTGCCGTAGAGAAAGAAGAGGATAAACTGTATTACTTTAAATTCCATAATTGTTTTTTGCATATATTTTTGCAGAAGTTTTTTTGGCATCGCTTTTTCCCCACTAGTCTATTTTTTTCCACTGATTTCTATCTGTTAGTCATGACTAAATAAGCACTGTAGAGAAAGAAGAAGTAAACTATAGCCTCTTTCATTTCAATTAAACAGTAAAATTTATGTTTTACAATTTTACTCAGCTTAATTAGAGCATAGCGTTTTGGGTAATTGAATCAAGCGGAATATACTTATGATTAAGAAAAAAACTAGAAGAAATGACTTCTATATTTTCTTAAGACATCACAAGGGTCTTCGCGGCGCGTCCGCTTCCACCACGTCTCTTTCGCGTTCTCATGCAATCTCTCTCCCACCCTCTATCTAGCACACCATCTTCCTCTACTTCCCCCCTCTCTACCCTTTGACTCTCTCTCTCTCTCTCTTTCTCTCTCTCTCTACCTCTTTCTCTCTCTCTCTCTCTCTCTCTCTCTCTCTCTCCCTCCCTTTCTCTCTCTCTCTCTTTCTGTCCCTCTCTCTGGAAGTCGCTCTCTTGTACGTGGGTGCTCTTTTTCTTTATAATCTATTCCAGTACTGTTAGCATGTATTTTTCAGAAGTTTTTTTAGGCGGCTCATTTTTTCCACTAGTCTAGTTTTTCCCACTAGTTTCCGTTGTTAGTCATGGCTGAATAAGTAAGTACTGTAGAGAAAGAAAAGGATAAACTGTAGTTCTTTAGATTCCATTATTGTTTTTTGCAGAAGTTTTTTTAGACATCACTTTTTCTTTCCACTGGTTTCCATCTGTTAGTCATGACTAAATAAGTAGTGTCGAGAAAGGAGAGGCAAACTATAGCCTCTTTCATTTGCAATTAAACAGTAAATTTTATGTTTTACAATTCTACTGATCTTAAGTAGCACGTTTTTGGATAATTGAATCACGGGGAATATCCTTATGATTAAGAAAAAGTAGAGGAAATGACTTCTCTATTTTCTTGAGACATCAAAAGGGTCGCGTATGTTTTTTTTACTCGCTGGCTAATTTTATATAAATAAAGAATGTTAATTCTTGCAAGATCGCTATATGAATGTCTGGAGTTGTCTCTGCGAGTTGAACTATTCAAAAGTGTTGAACTATTCAAAACTGTTGAACTATTCAAAAGTGTTCGTTCTCGTGAGTGCTAAGTTACGATGAACTGAACTATTCAAAAGTGTTCGTTCTCATGAATGTTAAGTTGCGGTGAACTCTCGTTTCAATTCTAATGTGCATATTTGGAACGCGCCAAGTTGCAGATGCGCAATGATTTAGGCTTATGTTTGAGCAATTTTTTTTAACTAAAAGTGAAAGATCGACAATTTCACAACTACCTCGCGGTGTCCCTCATTGATAAAGAATATTGCAATGGGTTAACGACACTGGAGGGGAGAGCAATAAGAATGCCAGCTTAAATGTCAGGTGGCAAAAAATAAAATGTATCCACAACGACTTGACACAAGGTTTGTTGTTATTTCGAGGGAAAAAAGTGAAAGTATTTGAGAGTATATTTTTGACTTTCCGACAATCCGTCCCAATTTTTTAAACAGCTCAGGACTTGATTTTTTTTTTCATTTGTTGCAATTCGTATCTTGTTGTTAGATGGCGTTGTTGAATTCGTGTCATCGGTAGCTCTGGTCCAGTTTCGTCGCTGTTTTTAATGGCTTGCGTGTTGCCATCGTTCTTTTACAAATAGGCCTCTTTTTGTGTCATATCCTATGAAAACTTGGGCCTTAATTCCATATGAAACTCCAAGTTTAACTAATGTGGTAGTATTTCTTTGACCTACCGCGTTTGTAGCTAAAATTTGCCAGAGCATCATTCGCGATTTTATTAGCAAAATTCGATAAAAAAAGGAGGGAAACACTTGACGTATTAAATTAAGGTGTGTCGAAGTGTGTTACAGTAGCGGGTTTAGTGCAGAAAACGAATTGAAAAACAGCAATGTTGCCCGACAGTGTAAATTCTGACCATTCAAATTTCAAATGCATAGATGCCGCGAGCGTAGCTTTCTCCTAACATTTGTTGCTATACGCGTCTTGTTGTTAGATGGCGTTGTTGAATTCCTGTCATCGGTAACTCTCGTCCCAGGGGTTTTTAATGGCTTGCGTGTTGCCATCGTACTTTTTTAATAGGTCTCTTTTTTGTGTCGTATTCTATAAAAAGTTGGGCCTTAATTCCGTATGAAATTGCCTTGTTTAGAGAAAGCGGAATCTTTTAAGACAGTGCTATCAACGCGATGCAGCAAACGCCTGGTGACATCACTCCCACTCTCCCTGCTCAGAAAGGTCCTCCGCAACCCCTCCTAGAACACAATTACCATGGTCAGGGAGAGCAGGCGAGACTATTTTTGTTCCTTAAAGGGGCTCAACTTTACGAATTGTAGTCCCAGAACTGGCCACCGCTGCTGCTGCCACAGCCACCGAGGAGGAGAGACAGCGAGAGAAGGCGAAGAAGGAAGAGGAGCGAATGAGGGAGCGAGAGAGCGAGAAGGTGCGAGAGAAGGAGATAGAGCGCAGACAGAATGTGAAGGTTGATCGGTCTCTTTTCTCCAGATTTTTTTTAAAGAATTTTTTAATTAGGAAAAAATTAAATTAAACATTTTTAAACTATACAGCATGTCTGGCCTCTATGTCATTTGCACTTTTTCCTCCGACTCTCTTTTTAAACCATAGATCGGTGTTATATTAATTATTGCGGGATTAAATAATATTTTTAGTAATTTCCGATAATTGGCTATTTCTAGCTCTACGAAGATCAGACGCAGAAAGTGACGCTGGTCAAGAACGCCAGGCATGTTCTAGCCGATGGTCCACAGGTCAGAAATTGAGAATATTCGAAGGGAAAGTTCTCTTCTATCTATATTACTTATATATATATATATATATGTATATATATATATATATATATATGTATATACATACATATATACATATATATATATATATATATATATAATCTCTATCTATATTAATGAAGAAGAGAAAAAGAAAAATAGATTAGTTACCTATGGGCTTTTGTCTAAGTTTAAGCCACTATGCCTCAAGAACCAATTAATTACTAATCGCATATCATTTTGAGGTTCATCAACTGGCCAGCTTCTTACGAAGGAATCCCGCCTTTGTGCCCTTCCTAACCGAGAAGATGGTCGCCAAGTCGACGGCAAAGAAAGGTTTTTGAAATTGAGTTTATTTTATTTTATGTTATTATGAGGAAATGGGAGTTTTTTAACATGCGCACAAGATTATGAATAAGCTTTTTTGTGATATTTACTCTTGAGAAATGTCGTTAGTCAAAAAACATATAAAAAATTCTTAAATAGACCAGTTGTAGTCTTTTCGTCCCAGTTTTCAAAGTTGCATGCTATTATCTTGAAATGAGAATGTTTTCCTGTTGAGATGACCTCTCTTCTTCGACCAGCCTCTCTGGCCTGCCCCGTCCTGCCATCCCCGCTCCTCTCAAGAGACCACCAAACATCCTCAGAGCCGCCAATCGGACCAGACTCCACCCATTCTCTTCCACTTCTCGGTAGTGATTTGTGTGTTATAGTCCCGATTAGTTTTGAATCGTAATAACGGAATTTATCTGAACCGTTCTCTTATGCAAAAGTCAACCCGGGGGTTACAAAGTGAAATTGTGTTTAAAGAAAAATTGTTCCTAGCTTTCGGCCGGGGTTAGAACGCTGTAGTGGGTCAGACCTATTTCAGCACTGGTTGTGAAAGTGTAGTTAATCGGAATCCTTTCCTTCCAGAAATACCATGACTGCTCCACATTATCGCCCTGTCACTGAAGGCGAGCTGCAGAGATACATGGCAGAGATGGTGAGAGAGGGAGGAGACGCAAGAGACGCAAACAAAAGACAGACGGAAGAGAGCAGACCACCAACGCAGAATACCAATCTACCCAGACAGGTCGGGAAGCTGGCTTTGCGGTGTGTAGTATGATGCTATCTAGGAGATGAATTAGATTGGGAAATGTTAATTTAACTTTTGGGAGCTTGCACTGCGCTAGATGACGCAGGTAGCTTTTTTTTTAAATTCAAGTGTGATTGGCTCGAAGGAAGAATGCCAAAGCAAATGCATGCAATGCCGTTTTTATTTTCTTACTGTAGTTGATTTTTGAGTACGTTATTTTTCATAGTTTTATGCGTACAATCCAAACGTTTTGCTCATCGAAAAGATTTGACTGTAAATTACTTCTTTTTTCAGCAGCCAAATTCATCAGCAGCAGAAGAATCGACGAAACGTGAGCATCTTATGATATGCCTTCTCCATACTATGTTCCATGGCTGTCGCCTGTAGAAAGTGACATTTATTCACTGTTTCAGACACTCCCGACAACTCGATAACTAGCACCTCTCGGGCAGACATGGCTGCTGCTTCTGCCGCAGCCGTTGAGGATGAGAGAGAACGAGAGAGGGCGATGAGGAATGAGAAGAAGCTAGAGAAACAGAAGGAAGAGGAGGCGGCGAAAGAGAAGGTTTTACAGATTTTTTTTATTACGATTGTTCTCACCTTCCTTTGTTTGTAGTGTTCAGTTTTTTAAGCACTCATAATCCTTTCATTTAAAAATAAACCATTTTAAATCATAAAACAGGTAATTTGAATGTTTGACGTATTTTTTATTGATTTATATTTTTTAACGAGATAGGCTAATTTCAGAATTCCAAAATAGGTTATTTTCAATGATTTTCCTGAGTTTCAGGAGATGCAAGTGGAGAAAGAGAAGGAGCGACAGCAAGCAGCGTCGTCTTCTGGAGAACATGCTGCGAAGAAGAGACTGAAAAATGTTTAGTAAAATAGTTTTTATTCTTTTATTTTATTTTATGAAGAAAAGTCTTGAAATGTTTCTTCGTAAATTTCATTCTTATTTATTTAAAGGAGGCAACCGGGGAATAATTAACCTATGTCTTGTTCTATGTGGATAAGTTCACATTGGCGTAAAACATGTATCCAGAAAGTTTAAGCGATTTTCTTTCATTACATTCTGAGCAAAAGTAACGAGAAATCTGGCGGGTAGAGAATTAGCTACGGTAGGTCAGAGCCGCCCTTCTTTTTCACATGCTCTCTCGACCGGGCGACAGGCCACTTTTTGAGCGCGCGCATTCAAACTGGTTATCTAGTGCTACTGTATAATTATTCGCCTGATACTTCCTTTAAGGAATAACTAGCATTGAAAATGCAGATAAATTTAGAACAACAAACAGATATTTAAAAAAAGAGTGATAAGAAGACGAGTCGGTTTCTTCCTTTATTGAATTATTGATTATTTATCCAGTAAATCTCGAATAAAAGGAAAAAAATATGGACTATTACCCACGAATTTTTGTTTTAAAGGACCTCATTGAGTCGGAGGCTGAAGAAGAAGATCTGGTGCTTCCAAAGAAGAAACGGCCTGAGAAGCGGCGACGAGAATTCGTGGACAAAATTTTAAAATTAAAAAAAATTTAAATTCGAGTCTTCGAAGACCATATAGTTGGAATAACTTTAGCTTAGTTTAGAAAACAAAAACATCCGAGGAAAATAGTAATGCTCCAACAGCTTAAAAAGTTTTCCATTTCTCAAAATCGGCCTGAGAAGCGGCGAAAATTGGTTGATAGCAGGTAGTTTCGAGTTTCGAGACGACGAACACCATATAGTTGGAGGAACTTTAGTTGTGTTCAAGGAGAAAATAGGACAAAAAAATCCTAGAAAAAAAAGCAATGCTCCAACAGCTTAAAAAGTTTACCATTTTCACCTGCCTACTATTTACTACCTTAATACTTTTTTTCCCAGAAAGAAGCCGAGTGTTCCCAATATACTTCTTCTCACAACCACATTGTGAACACACTGGAGGATAAGGAGAATGACATGCTTTTTCCTACTGTATTTGGACCGGGCACGATGGGTGACTGGATTAAATTATGAAGCTAACTGAGCTTTAAATATTTCTTAATTAGCCTCACTTGGCGTGGGAATTGTAATTAGCCTTAATTTCCAAAACCTGAGTGAACACTGGAGGATAAGGAGAATGACATCGTTTTGTTTTCCAGTTATGGGATGATGACGCGAGCAAAACTCCGCAGAGTGCAGCAGCAGAGAGAGACGGAGAGCGAGGGAGGAGACGCAGAGAGTCAGACGAAAGTTGGTATTTTTTATATATATTATAATAATAATAATATATATATATGTTATTTACGCTTCGATACCCATTCGGTAAAAAATGCCCGTTCGATGTAACAATTATCCACAAGAAAGAAAATAAAATAGAATAACGTAGTGGGAATGAGTTTATGTCCATTTTCTCGGAAGAATTATGTTAACTTTTCCACTTCGTTATTCCCCAACTTCTGCCGAATGTGCAGTTGCATTGGACATACTTATATTAAGCATTCCTCTCAAAGGTACACCGGGGAAGCTCTGACGAGGAATGGGCGCCGGGAAAGCGAGTGGGGTCGTCGAGGAAGAACGTCAAGAAGAACCAGTCCGATAAAGCACGAATGGACAAGAAGAAGGTGACTAGAGCTGCTTGTTAGGAACCATGAGAGAATGTTGAGAGTGAGAGAGTGAGAGAGAGAGAGAGGAGAGAGAGAGAGTGAGAGGAGAGATAGAAAAGCAGTTAAATATAAAAAAAAACCAAGCCTAATTGAAAACAATTTTCAGGCTGCACTTCGGAGCGATCCGGCGAATGCCGGGCCGGCGGGCGCACTGCCGCCGCGACCGGTGACGCCATCGGCTGCCGCTTCAGACGCGTCGGCTTCCGCTTCAGACGCGGCGCCTTCCGCTCCTGAAGCGGCGCCAGCCCAGCCCGACCGCCCATTCACGCCGTCCGACTTTGATGCCGGCGACCAGCCGAACACTTTTGCCACTGGAGAGAAGAAGGAGCAGAAGAAGGTGAGAGAAGAGAGAGGGTGGAAGAGAAAGAGAGGAAAAGAGAGAGAAAGAGGAAAGAGAGAGAAGAGCGAGAGAAGAGGAAGAAAGGGAGATAGATAGTGGAGAAAGAAAATTATGCAACAATTAATTAAGCTATTTACCATTAGTTAACTTATACTTGACATGTCATTGTTTCTAATTAAATTTTGTCTGAAGCAGGCTGAGAAGGCCGTACCAGACGCGGAAGCGCGAGAGGATTCTAAGGCGGCAGTCGTTGGGCAGGAGATAACGGCCACTCCTCATGATGCGGTAGATGATGTCCGAGTCTCCGCAGCTTCAGCCTCAACCGCAGGCGCCGTGGCGTCTCCTGCGGCTTTTGGTGAGTCTCTCTCTCTCTCTCTCTCTCACTTTTCTTTCTCTCTCCGTCTGTCTGTCTGTCTGTTTCTCTGTCTCTGTCTCTGTCTTTCTCTCTCTCTCTATCTCTTTCTCTCTCTGTTTGTCTGCCTGTTTCTCTATCTCTGTCTCTGTCTTTCACTCTCTCTCTCTCTCTCTCTATCTCTTTCTCTCTCTCTCTCTCTGTCTGTTTCTCTCTCTCTCTCTCTCTCACTCTTTCTGTCGAAGTCATTTTCATTTTTTTTCTTTTTATTGCCTAACAACATATTTAAACAAAACAAAAAAAAAATGCCTTTCTAGCATCCGGCACCCAAGTGGTAGCAGGAGTCCCCAATCGTCATGCACCACCCCATCCTGGCCAAGCTCTCCCATCCGTGGTGCTGCAAGTGAAGAGTGGTAAGAGGGGTTCTTGGTTTGCTATCCATTTATTAATTAATTACAATGTAGTTATATATACATAATGTATTATATATATAATATATATAATTTAGTTACATAACAAACCCAAAATTGGAACAACAAAAAGGGATAATTACTATTTGCAGAAGCTTCCAACGACTACATCGAGATCCTCGAGCAGCCGACGACCAGCTCGGCATACAACGTAAGCATATTTTTTTGTTTAATTTTTTTTCTCCACGACGCACAGGGGCCTTCTCATCCTTTCGCCCACCTATTCGAGAGTTGGGAAACGGAGAGAGAGAAAAAGTGAGAGTAAATGAAATGAGAGCGAGAGTGAAGGGGAAAATAAGCACGTCATACAATAATAGAGATATCATAAAAGAATAGAGATCGCATAAAGTAATAAAGATTACATAAAAAAAATTATAGCAAAAAGTAAAACAGGTACTGTCGATTCGACAGAGCCACCCTTATTTTGGGCCTCCCCACAGCCCTACCCCACCATGTTTTTGAGGAACATTTAGACAAAAACAGCTAACCCACCAGTGCTGAAATAGGTCTGACTCATGACAGCGTTGTAACCTCCCGGGCCGACGGCCCGGAATCCTCTCTTTACTGTGTACCTTTCACTTTATAATCCTCGGGTAGGCCATTTGGCCATTTGTAAACCCCCCCCCCCGGCTCAAGTCAAGAGGCAGGTACTATTTCAGCACCGGAACCCACCCTGGTTTCCGGGCCAAATAACTCATTCCCCACCCTAATCCTTTGGGTCTTCGACAGTTGCTTTAATTTCCTGTTATAGAGACGCCGTCTCGTCGGCGTGAAGGTCCGCGAGCAGCGCAAACTGCACCGCCTTCGTGACGAGGCAGTGGCCAAAGCGTTGGCCGCGTCTTTGGCGAAGAAGAAGGCCGCGGCGGCGGAGGCCAAAGCCACGACGGCCGAGGCCGAAGCCAAGACGGCGCAGGCCATGTTGGATGAGGCGCAGGCGGATGCGGCGGTCAGGGCGGCCGAGGAGGAACAAGAGAACTTTTGGATGAGTGCGTTCAGGGTAAAAAAAAAGGGTGGTCCGAACTTTATGGCTTACCCATCCTTTTTTCTTCGAAAAAATTACACGTTTGGTTTGCCCACCCTATTTTTCGAGGCCTTCGGAGGTCTTACCCTCCCACTTTTGTGGGACCGTCGGACCACCCTTTTTCTCTCTGAGTACGTTTATTCACTGTATAGTGCAGGCCACAAAAACGAACTCTTTGAATTCGCGCCCTTTTTGCCTGATACAAGAGCGAGATAGCAAGTGTTTTAGAGAGACGCGACGCGACTTATATGGTCAAGGAAAGTTGAAATAGAAAGCATTTGAGTTTGTGCTCATTTAAGGCTAAAGTGTAGCATTGCTAATAGGCTTCTTTTTATTAATTTATTGAGAATCCCGGTGAAAACGTGTTCGCTTGGCATCGGTCAAGACTGACGATTCATTCTGTTGTGTTCACCCTTAAGATTTAGAATTGATAATTCATTAAGTGTAATTAAATGACTCCTTTCTTATCGTCTATCCTCCTCCAGGACGGCAGCAACAAGGGCAGCAAATCGAAGGAGCTGTCAAGATGGAGAACAAACAAGAGGTCAATGATTCGTGGAAAAAAAAGTTTAAAACTTTCTTTTCATCATTATTCCTTATGGTATAATTAAATATTGTTTATCCTGCCTTTATAGTTTTTTTACCTTAACAAAAATTATTGAAATAAAATAATTGGAGGCTGGCGTGGAGGCGGAGTCCGTGGAAGACGACATGGCCTTGGAGGTCACTATTATAGGAGGGAATGAGAAATTACTACGTCTCTCTCTCTCTCTCGCTCTCTCTCTCGCTCTCTCTTTGCTGATTTTTGAAGATGTTTATAGAAGTGATTTTCCTCCTTTGAGATACGTCTTAATTCTGTTGTTGTGTTTTGCAACACTTTTTACTCATCTTAATATAGATACTCGTTGTGCTAATTTTTTGTACGTTACATGTAATTATACGCCAATAAAGTTTAATTCTTGCAAGATCTCTATGTGAGTAACCGGAGTCGTCTCTGTGCGAGTTGAACTATTCAAGGTATTTGTTCTCATTGCAGAGGGGGAGAGCCGGAGGAGAGGAAAGGAGATTGCGACGAAACGGTAGCGAGAGAGAGAGAGAGAGAGAGAGAGAGAGAGAGAGAAAGGAGAGACGGAGGGTGAGAGGGGAGAGAAAGAGGCAAAACGGAAGAGAGAGAGAAAGAGAGAGTTTTCTTTAAAAAAAATAACTCCATAAAAAATATCCAGCTTGTTTATCCTAGTCCCTTCTATCCTAGCCGTATTTTTTTTTAAATAGATTTTTCTATCTTTTTTAATAAGTTAGATTAATTCCAGAATTCTAAAAGAAGTCGTTTTCAATGCTTTTCCTGAGTTTCAGAAAATGCAAGAGGAGAAAGCGAAGGAGCGACAGCAAGCAGCCTCATCTTCTGGAGGAAATGCTGCGAAGAAGAGACTGAAAAAGGTTTTAAAAAAATGTTTTTTTTTAATTCTTTTATTTTTTTTTGAAGAAAAGACTTTTGAAATGTTTCTTCGTAAATTTCATTCTTATTTATTTAAGGAATAACTAGCATTGAAAATATAGATGAAGTTAGTACAACAGGCAGATTTTTTTAAAGTTAAAAGAAGAGTCGATTTCTTCGTTTATTTAATTTTATTTATTTATCCATTTAAATATCGAATAAAAGGAGCCATTATAGAATATTACCCACGAATGTATATTTTAAAGGTCCTCATTGACTCGGACGCTGAAGAAGAAGATCTGGCGCTTCCCAAGAAGAAACGGCCTGAGAAGCGGCGACGAGAATTCGTGGACAACAGCAGGTCGTTTTCGAATTTCGAGTCTTCGAAGACCATATAGTTGGAGTGACTTTAGCTTAGTTTAGAAAACAAAAACATCCGAGGAAAAATGTAATGCTCCAACAGCTTAAAAAGTTTTCCATTTCTCAAAATTGCACAAGACACTTTTGGGAGAAGTGTTTTGTTTTTACTGCGCTACTTGGGAGAGTGCTATTTGACACTCTCCTCCTTACTATTTAATACCTTAAAACTATCTTTCCCACAACCACATTGTGAACACTGGAGGATAAGGAGAATGACGCACGGGGCGACTATATTAAATTTGGAAGCTAACTTTGAGCTTTAAGTATTTCGTAATTAGCCTCACTTGGCGTGGGAATTGTAATTAGCCTCTATTTCCAAAACCTGAGTGAACTCTGGATGATAATGAGAATGGCATCGTTTTGTTTTCCAGTCATGGACGGATGACGCGAGCGAAATATCGCGCGCTGCAGCAGCAGACTGAGACGGATAGCGAGGGAGGAGACGCAGAGAGTCGGACGGAAGTTGGGAATAAATTTATGTGCTTTTTTTTCTCGGAAAGGTATTTTATTTAACTTTTCCACTTCGTTATTCCCCAAATTCTGCAGTTGCCTTGGACATTCTGTGAAATATGTACTTGTATTAAGCATTCCTCTCAAAGGTACACCGGGGAAGCTCTGACGAGGAATGGGCGCCGGGAAAGCGAGTTTGGTCGTCGAGGAAGAACGTCAAGAAGAACCAATCCGATAAAGCACGAATGGACAAGAAGAAGGTGAGTAGAGCTTCTTGTTAGAGCCGATAAGAGTGTTGAGAGTATGTGTGTGTGTGTGTGAGAGGGAAGGAGAGAGTGAGAGAAAAGGAGAGAGAGGAGAGAGATAAAGAGAGAGAGAATTAGAGAGAGAGCGAGAGAGAGAGAGAAGGAGAGAGACAGAGAGAGAAGAGGAAAACTGAGGCAGATCTGACGAGAATATAGCATCTACAACTGTTTTGCAGAAGATCAGCCAGGCGCATACATCTGCAGCAGAAGATGCAACATCGAAGGTTTTTTTATTCTTTTTTTTCCGAAATTGTCACGCTCGTTTTTCTTTCCTCTCGCGAAGGAGCCAGGCTCTGAGATATGTTGAGTCTGTTTCCTGTTTTTCAAGAGTGAAACTGTCTATTATCATAGAAAGAATGTTGTGAATAAGAAGGAACAAAAGTGAAAGATGAACTTATTCAGCCAAGCCTTTTGAACGCCCCTCTGCCACCTCCGATGACCTCGGCGGACATGGACATGTCATCGTCTTCTCTGCTCCCTCCACAGCCGGCTCCGCATTATACTGGTGATTAAATGAATTTATCAAGTAGTATTATTTTTGTGAGATATATGAGATTGAGGGAAAAAGTACTGTCGATTTGACAGACCCACCCTGATTTTGGGCCTCGCCTAAGCCCTACCCCACCATGTTTTTTTGAGTAACTTTTAGGTAATAACATCTAACCCACCCTGGTTTCCGGGCCCAATACCTCCTTCCCCACCCTCATCTTCTGTGTACTCAGCAGTGGCTTTTATTCCCCGATATGAGATTCAGTCAATGTTCTGATTGACAGATGCACCCCACACAGAAGACGACGAGATGAAACCGCTTCCTGACATGCGCAGTTTCGACGACTTTGAGCGCTTCCTCAACTCGACCAGCGACGGCGGTTAGAGTAGTGAATAATAATCGGATAAATTGGATCCTGCCTTTTTTTCCATTTTGCGTCATGTTGTTTTTGGTATATGAAATATTTGGATGAACAATACTATTTTTTCTAAGTAATAATTTTTTCCATATATATTTTCCAGAACGAATCCTGGCCGTCGTTGAGAAAATGCTTGCTGATCCGATGTTGCCGGACAGTGAAAGGGAGAAGGTGAAAGCAGTCATGGACAGTGTCTCTGCAGAGAGGAGACGAATGGTGCGAAAGCTTCATTTCATACAGCTAACCAGGGATGGTCAAAGCGGGCCGAGCCCGGGCCGGCCCGTTGCTAATTTGGCGGGCCCGGGCCTGGTTTTGGCCATCCCTGCAGCTAACTTTAAAGCAACTAAATATAAGCTCTTTTTTGTTGAAAAAATACTTGCTGCTGAGCCATTGTGTAATCGCAAGTACCGTATTTTCTCTATTTCTCTATTAGTGCCCCTCCTTCTAATAGAACCCCCCCCTCCCCTCTAATCTCTAATAGTACCACCCCCCCCCCCTGAAAGAGCCATTAAAAAAGTGCCCCTCTCTCTAATAGAACCCCCCTTCCCCTCTAATAATGCCCACTCCCTAATAGTCTAATACCTCGGCTCGAGACCTACCTCATGGAGGTATGGAATGCTCTTCCCAATGAACTTATTGCAAATTCATTCAAAATCTTCCGTAAAACGTATATTCCAGTGATGATTCCATTGAGATCTAGCTATAAATTCCTTTTTTTTTAAAGAATAAAATGTTGTTAGGAAACTTTTAGTCAACTCTAATAGAACCCCCCCCCCCCCTCTAATATCTCTCAAGGGCATTGGAAAGTAGTACCCCGGGGATACTAATAGAGAAAATACGATATTATACATTTTTTTAAATATAAGTAGTGAGAGTAAGTTTGGGTTGTGGTCAAACGTTGTTTCTGATTCTTCAGGAGCGTGGTGCTGGTGAAGAAGAGCGCAGCGGGGACACGGTCGAGCTGATCGACGTCGAAAGAATGGCAGAGGTGGAGATTGCCGAGCAGAATGCAGCAGCCGAGGAAATTGTCAGGCTTTTTTCTACTTATAGATGCTTATTTTATTTTATTTTTAATAGTGACTAAAAAGTAATGGAGAATAGTCGCATATTATTATTATTTTTAAAGTTGAAATAGACACTGCTCAATTTTGGTTGCAGTGCTGAACAAGGGCGGCGCATGCGCCGTGTTGAACCCCCCCCCCCCCGGCCGGCCCAAAATCCCCCCCCCCCCCCGGATGAAACATTGTTTGCTTGAAAAACTACACTTTTTCCACAAGAAAGGTGATTTTGACCGAAAAAGTCATATTTTCGGCTTTGTACCCCCCCCCCCCCCGGCCTGGAGTCCTGCGCCGGACCTTGTTCAGCTATGTTTGGTTGTCTTCTACGCATCGGGAACTTGGCTAGCAGGTTTACTGTAAGCGAATTTAGTGATAGGATGAATGCAGCTTCGGTAATCAATAAGGATGCTAGAAACTTATGTATCGCTATTTCGATTAGAGTGATCAGAAATATTGTAGGTATTAATATTAACAATTGTCTGGATAATAAAATGATTTGTTTGTGAGCTTCTCACGTGTTCAGGATGCTGCGAGTGCGGTGCAGCAACCGGTGAAAGTTGAGGTGGCGCCAGAGGACGCGGCACTTCACGAGGTGGACGCAGCCGCAACCATCGGCGGCCAGGTGGATTCAAACGACGACGTCGAAATCGTCGAGACACGTCAGCCGACAAGCAGCTCGGTATGTAATGAAAGCATATTATTATTTTTATTTATTTTTTTCAATTTATTTTCTCCACCGCGCACAGTGGCCTTCGCATCCTTTTCTCCCACCTATCCGAAAGTTGGGAAACGGGAAGAGAGAAAAAGAGCGATTAGATTGAACGAGAGAGAAAGGGAAAATAAACATAGAGATCGCAGAGACGCGGCGTCAAGCTCAGCGAGCGGCGCCAGCTGCGTGATGAGGCGGAGGAAGCTGCGGTGGAAAAAGCGGAGGCTGAGGCTGCGCTTAAGGCGGCGGAGGCCAAAATGGCGACGATCACGGCCAAGCTGGCGGAGGCGACGGCGAAGCAGAAAAGGGAGAACTTTAGGATGAGTGAGTTTGATTCGTAGTCTATTTAAGGTGACAAAAGATTCATTCGTTATATGAATGTTTGATATAGTATTAATTAGAATATAAAAAAATTCCAGGACTACAGCAGCAACAAACACCACAGAATAGAGATGCAATCAAGGCGGAGACGCAAAGTCTCAATCTCAAGCAAGAGGCAGAGGAGTTTATGGGAGAGATGAGAACTCAAGAGTCAGTTTATTTTTTATATTTTTTAATAAACATCTTGTTATTATTTTAAATTAAACTGGGATCAGTGTATATAATAATAATAATAATAATAATAATAATAATAATAATAATAATTAATAATAATAATAATAATAAATAATAATAATAATAATAATAATAATAATAATCATAACAATAATAATAATAATAATAAATAATAATAATAATAAATAATAATAATAAATAATAATAATAATAAATAATAATAAATAATAATAATAATAATAATAATAATAATTAATAGTATTAATTAATAATAATAATAATAATAATAATAATAGCAATACTAATAATAATAATAATAATAACAATAATAATAATAATAATAATAATAATAATGGTGCGATCGAGTAATGGCTTCACTAAAGTTTACTTCCAGTGGTGCGCTAATATAGAGACCGCAGATAATTTTTCAAAACCGATTACAAATTCAGTTCAATACTTCTTCTGGGAGTATTGGAGTGCGAGAAATTCATATATATATAAAATATTACATAATATTGGAGAATTTACATATAAAAATGGGCTTTAAGACAGTTAATTAATTAGCAATGTGGGCTGGCTACAGTAAGCCGATGTCCGCTGTGGCGTGTGATGCACTGTGTCATATGCGTTTCAGGCGGTCAGGTGCTTCATTATCAGTGATCTATACTTTACTTTCATGGCTCTTTTTCTATAATTTATGATTTGTGAACTACTTTTTTAATTGGTTTGGACAAAAAAAAACGTATCCTACCAATACCCAATAGCTTCAGTTAGCAAGTTCATTTCATTGCGATATGACGTGACCACTCTAAGTCAAATATTTAAAATCTTCATTAGCCAAATGATTAAACGTGTACCCCACTGACTTAACAATACCCTTATTAAGTAAAATAGCACACAAAATGTCCCGCCACTGCTCAACAGCTCCTTCAACAGCACTTTCCTTTCATAAGCGGGGCAACGTCAACTCTCAAACTAGAATATCTGAAGTTTCCACTTTCGAAACGAGCAAATGTATACCCACTGACTCAATTTTCTTACCTTGAATAATTATTGAAGAAAATAAGCGAGAAAGAAAACAAGTCAGAATGTGTTAACTATCTTTAAACAATACGGCTAAATTCATTTCAAGTATGACACATTCAACTGGATACTGTAGTGCGCCCGGTCAAACATGTGACCGAAAAATGTGTCTGCGGTCTCTAGGCTTATAAAACGGTTTGAAAAAAGTAAAAAAAAATATGGTTGCTATGTGGGTATCTTTATTTGGATAAGATAGCGTTGTCAGATTAATGATGCAATTAGTCAAATCTTTTTTTTTCAGAAGTAACGATTACTTGGTTATTAATGGCCTTTTTCATTCGGATTTGGGAAAGTGTTTCATTTAGGAATAGGCGTTTTGTACGTGCTTATTGTACATTTTTCAAGCGCAAATAGTTTTTTTTTCCTGTTCTTGATATAGTAACTTATTTATGCGCCTATTTTTCACTATATTTTATTAATTTAATAGCTTATTTTCTTCTCTTTAGGCACACGCCCCTGAACGAGATCGTGCAGCCCGTTGAGCGAGGAGAGTCGCACCCCGCGCGGACACCTTCCGATTTGATGGATGTGGATGTTGAGGCAAGGGTAAAGCAGCAGAAGACAAAGGAGCTGCCACATGGAGCGGCTATGGAGACAGTGGTTAGAGAGAGAGAGAGAGAGAGAGACAGGGAGAGAGAGAAAGAGAGAGAAAAAAGATTTCACGTACAATAGCTGTCAAAAAGAAGAATGCTACAGAAAACGTGGTGTTTCGTTCTCTCGAAAATATTTCAAATAGTATTGATGTTTAAATTTCTAATCATATGCAATTTAATCTATGGCATTATTGTTGTAGTATAGAGGGCCAGTTGCAGGAAGATACGGTGGCCAAGGCGGATGCGGCAGCGAAGCATAAACAGAAGGAAGAGCAGAAGATGTGTGAGTTCATAACAACTAACATTAACAAGTTATTACACAATCAGAGACTGGGCCCTGATTATGGAATAATCTTGTTATCGTGACTTGTGTTTAATGCGTGGGTTTATAAATTCGTTATTATTAGGGCGAAAGTGTAGCATAGCTAAACGGCGTTGTTACATTGGGATTTTCTCTCTCGCTCTCTTCCAGGGAAAAAAAGTATTGTCGGAAAAACAGACCCACCCAGTTTTTCGAGGCCTCCAGACCCCTTACCCACCCCGTTTTGGCGACCCTTCGACAGAGGCTTTTATTCCCTGCTCTCTTCCTCCCACTCTTTCTCTCTCGCCCTCCCTCCCTCTCTGTCACTCTCTCTCTCTCTCTCTCCTCTCTCTCTCTCTCTCCTCTCTCTCTCTCTCTCTCTCTCTCTCTCTCGAGCTAACGGACCTTTTTCAGGGCAATTATATCCGGCTGTATGGTCTCTTCAACAACGAGCAGGTTTATACTTCATTAAAACCATTCCGAGTTTCCCAGCTTTGAGATTAATTTTTTTTATAATTAAAAAAAATTTGTGAGGTTACTATTAAGCTAATGGTAAACTAGAGGATTCACACATAACTTTCGGTGATTCATATCTCTCTCTCTCGCTCTCGCTCTCACTCTTTCTCTCTCTCGCTCTCTCTCGCTCTCTCTCGCTCTAGTTCTCTCTCTCTCGCTCGCTCTCTCTCTCTGTCTCTCTCTCTCTCGCGCTCTCTCTCTCTCGCTCTCTATCTCTCTTTCTCGCTCTCGCTCTCTCGCTCTCTCTCTCTCTCGCTCTCTCTCTCTCTCGCTCTCTCTCTCTCGCTCTCTCTCTCGCTCTCTTTCTCTCTCTCTCTCTCTCTCTCACTCTCTATCTCTCTCTCGCTCTCTCTCTCTCTCGCGCTCTCTCTCTCTCTCTCTTTCTCTTGCCAGGTTTGCCGTACCCGAAACAGTCGCAGAATGTAAGCTGGATGAATGATGAATTGCCTAATTGGGGAAGGCAAGACAACCCAGGAGGTTGGAGATGCTTGCTCTATTTCTCTGACTCTCGCGCGGTCTCTATTTTTTTTCTACCTCTCCTCTCTCTCTCTCTCTCTCTTTCTCTCTCTCTTTTTCTCTCTTTCTCTCTCTCTCTCTCTCTTTCTTTCTCTCTTCCATCCTCTCTTTCTCTCTCTCTTTCTTTCTCTCTTCCATCTTCTCTCTCTTACTCACTCATTCACTCACTCTCTCTCTCTCTCTCGCTCGCTCTCTCTCTCTCTCTCCTTTCTAGCATCCGGCACCCCTTCACCTTCGACAGTTCCGACGAGCACAATGGCTGGAGGTAAGGCAGAGGGCCATGCACCTCCCCCTCATGCGGAGGGCCATGCACCTCCCCCTGATGGCCAAGCTGCTCACCCCCAATTCGTGGAGCAACCGCTCTTCACCCCACCGCCGCCTTCTTGGCCTACACAGCTACCGCCTCCAGAAAACACTCCACCACGACGTGGTTTGCCTTTTTCTTTTTAATCTATTATTAGTTTAAGAAGTAAAACAAACTTTATTCCTTCACGGAGGTCTCCGGCGAATAATTAAATATGTACAAAAACTTTCAGATGGCACCTACAACGGCTGGCCTGGAGATCAGCGCAATGGATGGGAAGTTCGACGACCCCCGCAGGCAGAACGCGGAGGACGGGGATTCAGAGCTGGACAAGGAATAGGACGCCATCAGTTCATGGCTCATCGCTGTGGTGGTGGGTTGTCTTTCTTTCCTGTTTTTTTTATATAAGTAAATTTTTTAGAATGCAATTTCAAATTGATATTCTTTGAAAAAAATTCTAGTGTATTTAAATTATTTGTAACCTGCTTTTGTTGATCTTTTTTTTAATATTAAACATCTTTTTTTTAAAGAATAATTAGAATGTAATATTTGGAGGCTGGTGTGGAGGCTTAGGCTAGACATAAAAAGCTAACCATAAGTTGGGGTTGGTAAATGAAGTCTGCTAGTAGAAAGATAATTTTGAAAGCAATTAATTACTGATTGTGAGTAAAAAAAATTCGTAATTCAATCTGGGCAATCTAGAAACTGATAAGAATCAACATATATTTTTTATATTGCGTTTTTAATTTAAATACTATAATTGGAGGCTTATGATTTGGATCTAATTATTTGATGTAATTCATGTCTCTTTGCCAGGTTTTTTCTTCCCGAGAATCGCACCTCCTCCACCAATCGCAGGGTGGGCTGTACCGCCGAACTCTTGGAGCACTCCTCCCCCACTCTCTCAGCTCTGGGCCCATGACCGTGGTGGTTGGTTGTCTTTCTTTACTCGTTTTTTTTATTAAATTATGTTTTTAAAGACTTTTATTAATTTTTCATTAAACAAATTTTAGGCTGGCATTTAATAGTTTGTAACCTGCCTTTGTAGAATTTTTTTTATCTTAACAAAAAATATTGAAATAAAATAATTGGAGGCTGGCGCGGAGGCGGATACCGTGGAGGACGAGGTGGCCGAGGAGGCCACTACTACTAGGAGAGAACAAGAGAGATTCCTACTTTTTTTTAAATCTCTCTCTCTCTCACTCTCTTTCTCCCACGATCTTCCTCAACCCCCTGTCTCCCTCCCCCTCTCTCTCTCTATCTCTCTCTCTCTCTCTCCTCTCTCTCTCCTCTCTCTCTCTCGCTCTGCTGATTTTTGAAGATATCTCTCTGCTGACTTTTGAAGATATCTCTTTGCTGATTTTTGAAGATATCATTAGTAATAAGTGTTTTTTTTTTACCTTTTGTGGTTGCATGACAGAACTCTGATCGGTTAATATCTGCTAAGTGCAAGCCAATCGATTTTTTCCGGTTCTGATTTGATTATTCTTCTTTACTCTCTCTCTCTCTCTCTCTCTCTCTCTCTCTCTCTTTCTTTCTCTTTCTATCTCTCTATCCCTGTTTCTATATCCGGAACCAGCTTGTTTCTTATATGTGTTATACGTCTCAATTCCCTTGCTGTTTGCAATAGTATTTTCGAACCCCCCCCCCCTTTTTACCCATCTTAATACGAGCACTCTTTTGGGTAACTGATTCAAAAGCGGAATATCATCTTACGATTACGAAAACTAGATGAAATGATTCCTCGAAGTTCTAGTCACTATTCTGATGTCTAGAGAAGTGACACAAGTTCCTCCTTTGAGAAGTTCGTTGTGCTTGTGCTAATTTTTGCGATACATGTGATCATACCACATTAAAGAGTGTCAATTCTTGCTCAAGATCTCTATGTGATTATCAGGAGTCGTCTCGGCGAATTGAACTATTCAAGGTATTCGTTATCATTGCCGAAGGAGAGAACAGGAGGAGAGGAAAGGAGATGGCGACTAAATGGTAGCTAGAGAGAGATAAAGGAAAGAGGGAGGACGAGAGGGGAAGGAGAAAGACAAAACGGAAGAGAGAGAGAGAGAGAGATAAAAAGAAAGAGGGAGGGCGAGACGGGAGAGAAAGTGATAAAACGGAAGAGAGAGAGATTTAGCTTTAAAGAAACAATCATTAAAAATTCCTGCTTTTGTCCTTTGCCCTAGTTGCTTCTATTCAGTGCGTTAACCACATGAACTTTGTGTGTGTAGGCGACGTTTCCGAGTGGTCGGTTGCTTTCATTTTCGCGATGTGGCAATTTCTCGTGCGGCGGTTGCTCATTTCACTTGTGCGTGCGCGGCGCGGCCTGGCGTGTTGTTGATTTTACTTTGTCTATTTCCTTTTAGTAAGTATTTGCCTCAAATGAATACAAATTCTACTTTTCCACGACATTCCAGGTCTCGACCGAAACCGCGTCGTTGGGTAAGCAGACCGCGCTCTTTCTGGATTGACGCGGTGGCGAGTGACTTGGACGCGGCGGCCAGAAAAAAAGTGGTAGTTCTCGTAAAAGAAGAGAGGAAGGGAGGCGAAAGGGAAAGAGAGAGAGAGAGAGAGAGAGAGAGAGAGAGAGAGAGTGAGAGAGAGCGAGAAAGGCGATTCAGAAATAGAAACAACTGATAGTCAAAAAGGCTTTTCGTGGTAAGACGACAAGTAACACAATCGCGAAATGCGTCAAATTGATTACGAGCGAAGTATCATTCTTGTGAAAAATAGTGTGTCAGTAGCAACAAGAAAGATACGGTGTGCGGCGACGTTTGCGCATCTTCACGCCGCACACACACCGAAATTGCAATGCTTCGTCGGCGCTTTAATGAGGTCGCAATCATGTTAGTCTCGCTTTACGCGCCTTTTGTCTTTCGCACACATTTTTAACCGTATATTTTCGTTTAATTGACTTTAATATAATGACCAAATTAGTTAGACTGTAGCTTCTTCTTATATAGTGCTTAAAAGTATTTTAAAAGTTGGAGCTAGACGACAGACAACGAGAGTGCCCTCCTTCCTTTGCCGCCGACTTTCTTATTGTATAGATGAGTAGCGCGCCTTTTTGTTTCACTTTGAAAGTTTCAAGATTATTTTCGCCATGTTGATTGGGTTTTCAGGATTGAATAGAAGGTTTACTGCTTCTAAAGCTCATTCTCCTCGGCTTTGTTGTTGTTATTGTTGTTAGAATCTTTCGACTCTTCATTTGCTTTAGTTTCATCAACTTTTCTTTTGTAATTTAGACTTTACATCTTGCTTTTCTTTCGGGTTGAACAACAGATTTCTTCCACGCTCTATTTTTATATGATTCCTACTGACGGCGGCCTTTTATTGGCGCGGCGGTTTCCCGCGCTTTTTACCGTTCAAATCGCAATAATGTTCTGGCGATGTTAAGCAACTAGTTTTTCAGCAGATGCTGCTAGCATTCGCTTTAATGAACGTCGCTTTTAACCTCGATCGCTAAATGGTGTTTTAGCTGATATTGATTCGGTTTTATCTTGTTTTTTTCCATTGAATTGAACGGAATTGCTTCCGTTAAACATAACCGAAAGTCGCCTTGCATAACTTAAAAGCCGACTCCTCAGTTATCCTTCTTTGTGAAAATTCGAGCGTTAGCAAGCATATAATCGAACATATTAGCCATATTTAACATGAATTAACTGTATATCCGCCGTCTCGTCCTTCCCCCTTTTATGATATGACTGAGGCCTTTCTATTCCACCAACTTCTTTCAGGGGAAGTTCACTCCATCATCGTTCTTTTAAAGCTTTGACACTGGAACCTTTCTTTCGATTTCTAACCAACTTCTTTCAGGGGAAGTTCACCCCATCACCGTTCTATGTCCTTTCCCGACAATCACCATCATCGCCTAGTGGAGTACGCAGCAACTTCTTCGTCTTCATCAGCCACACCGCCTTCGCCGCCTTCTGTACTTCTCGACGAAAGTGTCCACGGCGCACCAGGTGAACAACCACAACAAGAACAACAACAACATCCTCACCAACATCAGATCATATTTCCAAGTTTGTAATGAAATATGTATAAATGTGACAATATGATTCTTTTGTTCCTTTTCCCAATCGAATATACCGAAGGGTAAAAACCTTGAAAATTGTGCAAAAAGGTGTTGTGATTTAGAATAGTTTCACCAACACTAGATCATATTTCCAAGTTTGTATGAAAATGTATAAATGTGATTATATGATTCTTTTGTTCCTTTTCCCAATCGAATATACTGAAGGGTAAAAACCTTGAAAACGTTGCGAAAACAAGTTGTGTTTTAAGATACTTTCTTATTTTTTTTCAAATATTGTTTTCCAGCCGTCAAGATCAAGATAAAGTATCGCGGCGACAACTTTGCGAACATGAGCTCTTCAGAAGAATCGGCCACCACGGAATCTTCTTCTTACAAAACGGCCACCTATTCTCCTAGCAAGACAGCAGCAGGTGGAATAGATTAAATATTGAATTTTCTTTTTTGGTCAACAAAAGGATTTGACGAAAAAAGTCCTTTGTATGTCTTTAATGAATTTTTTTTTCTTCAACCGAAAAGGAAGGTTAAATATTAATTTTCTTTTTTTGGTCACCGAAAAAGGAGATGCCGAGCAGTATTTGCCCCTCCTTAAATTAAGAGTCTGAATATTTTAATATGTTTTCCCCTTCAATCATGAAAGAATCGGTGGTTTCTCTCATCACAGGCAACATGGACAAGGCCGCTCCGGAGTCGATGATTCAAGGAGGAGTCGATCCGAAGAGCAGCAGCCAGAGTGGCCTGCCAGGAGGAGGAGGACAGCAGCAGCCGAGAGAGTCTTCCCGCTTCTCGGATGTTGATGTCATCGCGGCGCGTGCTTCACACAAGGTCAATATCGAGGACAGAGGAAAAAACGGGTGGTCCGAACCAGTGCTAAAATAAGTCTGACCCATGACAGCGTGTAACCCCCAGGGCCGAAGGCCCGGAATCCTGTCTTTCACGTACTTCTTTCTCTTTGTAACCCCACGGGCAGGCCATTTGGCCGTTTATAACCCCCCGGCCCAAGTTGAGAGGTCGGCACTATTTCCGCACTGGTCCGAACCGGGCTTTGAGGCCCAAAAATTTAGATTTCTGACTTGCCCACCCTATTTTCTTCGAAAAAATTACAGTTTTGGCTTACCAACCATATTTTTCGAGGCCTTCGGAGGTCTTACCCACCCATTTTTGTTGGACCGTCGGACCACCTTTTTATTCCTTGATATCGAGGACGGCTTTCTGGCCCGGAGTTGAAGTAGTAGATTGAGCATTGGTCAACTCCAAGTTGAATTTTGAATTTTGGTCAAATTTCTGCTAATATCTACAGTACTCAAAAGGAAAGGATGGCTGGATATGCAAGGAAATGAACGATACGCTCTTTGAATTCATCTTTCAATTGCCGAATTCTTTTTTTTTTGCCATCAACATCTTTTCCAGCTGTTTTTCCCCTGTGCCTGTTGAGTATGCAATGATCAGCGAGGCAGTCTTGCTTTAGTATGCGAGGCTCGTTGTCAGCGTTTCTTATGAAGTGAAATGCCCCCCAAACTATGTTC
Source organism: Allodiplogaster sudhausi (assembly GCA_945643635.1). NCBI lineage: Eukaryota > Metazoa > Nematoda > Chromadorea > Rhabditida > Diplogasteridae > Allodiplogaster > Allodiplogaster sudhausi. Next base: position 1,521,611 of record CALZFC010000259.1, on the reverse strand, counting down.
ACGAAATATTTTAATGTGTGAGTTTTCTCCAGGGCCGGCTTTCCATTATTCACCTTTCTCAGGGGCTGTACCTATTGCCTCATCCATTATTCTCTTTTCTCGGAAGTGCTGAATATTCCTCAACTTTTCTCGGATGCTGAACTAGTTAACTAAGTTGACTAAACTAAACTTTGTTAGACTTTTTCTGATTATTAAAAATAGTTGACTTTTGTTTTTAAAAAAACTGCAACTCCTCCAAACTAAGTTTGTAATCCATTATGCTCTTTTCTCGGAGCTGCTGGCCTCAACTTTTCTCGGGTGCTGAACATTCACCGCCCCCCCTTTCCATTCAGGTGCCCGACACGGGCCTTCTTGGCGTGCTCGACAGTGCAAGCAGCAACGACGACCCGAAGGAGCCAACTCCCGTTCCGGAGAACAGACGTGACAAACGACGAAGTGGGTGTTTCGGGATTTCCTTGGTTTTGAGAATGATGAAATCATGGATGAAAACGAACAAGAGTTCATTTCGACATCACAAAGAAAATCATATAATGATAAATGAAAAGATGAATAATGTTACCTTTATTTGCATTATATTGAAGATGAGCTCATATATAAATAAAATAGCATGGATTGATCAATAAAAATAATAATGGTGAAAGATATGCATAAATGTATTCGGTGGTTCTAGTGGCAATTAGGAAAAGAAATGTTAGGTTTAGAAAGCGGAAGCCGATTGTTTGGGTGTAATGTTCTCAGAAGAAAGAGAAAAGAAATTTCTAATTGTATTCCGTAAAAAGATTTTGCTAGACTGAGCAAATGCAAAAAAAAAACGGAGATTACGGTATTTGGATTTGAGTTGAGAAGCTGAGATTACGGTATATGAATTGAGATTACGGTACAATTTCAGGCGGCGATTCTGTGACACCAAAGAAGGTACAGATCGAGGAAGCAGACAAGAATGCTGCTGAAGAAGAAGAAGAAGCGAGAGAAACAACGCCCGCACCCCCCGCAGGTGCGTAGAGGACGTTTGTATTAATCGATAGAGTAGGGAAAGCGATAAATTAGAAAGTCGTTAAAGTATTATCAGTACTTTCCAAGGATTTGTGGGTGGTTACATCGTCAGCATTTAGGTTCTTGTTTTTATCTAATTGCAACTATTACGGCTGAGTTCGAAAGCACACATGGCCTTACATTATTATGTCAGGACGTTGCGAATGGGTTGCATCGTCTTTCTTGCTTTTCTTTTTTTTAATCCAGTTACAACTGCCTTCTAAACCTAACAGGATCTTACAATTTAGGAATGTATTCATTCCCTGAAACAGGGAGCATTAGAGCCACAAAAGAAATCTCTAGCTTGAAAATGGACTTTTTTCTTTGCTGTTCAGGTGACGGACTGACCGAGGAAGTCTTCGTGGTCGAGAGCATCCTTCAGCACAAGAACAAGGGCAAGAAACGGCTCTTCCTGGTGAGAGATATTGAGACTTGTTGGCGGGAAATTTGAAATTAGAAATTCGTCGAATATATTCATCTCAGATCTTTGTATTTTCTTGACAAAAGTCTCTCTCTCTTTCTTTCTCGCTCTCCTCTCTCTCCTCTCTCTCTCTTCTCTCTCTCTTTCTCTCTCTCTCTTCTCTATCTCTCTCTTCTCTATCTCTCTCTCTCTTTCTCTCTCTCTTCTCTCTTTCTCTCTCTCTCTCTTTCTCTCTCTCTCTCTCATTCTCTCCAAGGTTCGCTGGGAAGGCTACGGCTCGGATGAGGATTCGTGGGAGCCAGAAGATAACCTGAGCTCAGCGAAGCTCGCACTCGAAGAGTACTTTAAGAAGAATCCGTCTGCCGAGGGAGGATCGGGCAAGAAGAAGGTGAGAAAGAGAGAGAGAGAAAGAGAGAGAAGAGAGAGAGAGAGAGAGAAAGAGAAGGTGAGAGAGAGAAGGTGAGAGAGAGAAAGAGAAGGTGAGAGAGAGAAGGTGAGAGAGAGAAAGAGAAGGTGAGAGAGAGAGAAGGTGAGAGAGAGAACGTAGCATACTATAACGAGGACTCTTTTTAGAGATGAGATAAGAGCTTCTTTCGGTTAATAGGAAAATATTGAGGGAGAAAAAGAAAGAAATGCCTTTCTAAAGGAGAGCAGACTTGAGGAAATGAAAGACAGATCTGATGAGAATACAGCTTCAACAACTGTTTTAAAGAAGGGCTGTCCACCGAAGGCGGTTTCTACTGCTGCTGCAGCATCGGGCAGCAAGCGACGTGGAAGACCAAGCAAGGAAGAGACGGCAACGTCAGTATTCTTCTCTCTCTCTCTTTCTCTCTCTCTCTATTTGCTCTCTCTCTCTCTCTCTCTCTCTCTCTCTCTCTCTCTCTCTCTCTCTCTCTCTCTCTTTCCCCCTCCCTTTTTTGTGGCCAGTTAATCCTCCTAGTTCACTGCATCTCGCACATTTAGGACAAAAGAGAAAAATAAATAAAGTTTTTGAAAAACTTGTTGTTAAATTTTGTTAGACACACCTATAACTTAAAGATATACCAAGATAATCTTAAGGCTTTGAATATTATCTTAAGGCCAAGCAATCAAAAGTATATTACATAAGATATAATCTTAAGGCGAAGCAATCAAAAGTATATTGCATAAGATATAATCTTAAGGCGAAGCAATTCAAACTACAAGGTTTATGATGAAATCTTAAGGCCAAGCAAGAGGTCTCGTCGCGGGGAACCAGAGGAAGAAGTGGCTGAGGAGCCGGTGGAAGAGCCAGAAGATCAATACGCCCAGGAGAAGGAGGACGATGACTACGATGAAGGAGAAGCAGGCACGGGTAGAGGACGCGGTGGAGCAGGAGGGAAGAACAAGTTAGTTAATTTTATTTATTTATTTATAATTCTTTTTAATTGCTATATTTTTTGTCGTTTGTTATAGCACTTTAAAATATCTTGAGTACAGTCTACAAAAAAAGAGGAAAAAGTCCATCTTTAAGGAAACCAAAAAAGTTAATTAATTAATTTATGTTTTTTTAATAGCTATATTTTTTTGTCGTTTGTTATAGCACTTTAAAATATCTTGAGTACAGTCTACAAAAAAAAGAGGAAAACAAGTCCTTCTTTAAGGAAGCCAAAAAAGTTAATTAATTAATTTATGCTTTTTTTAATAGCTATATTTTTTTGTCGTTTGTTATAGCACTTTAAAACATCTTGAGTACAGTCTACAAGAAAAATGAGGAAAAGTCCTTTAAGGAAGCCAAAAACGAAGGCAGAGCTGAAGGCCTTCCCGAAGACGACGCCTACCAGCACGGCGAGCAAGGCTTCTGTCAGGGTATTTTTCAGTTTTATTAGTTTTATTAAAATGTGATCGGGGATCGAAGAATGAAGGTCAAAATAGCTAGTTTCCATATAATAGATACTTCCAGTTGAAAAGTAAAGGGACTTGTAGTACTGATCGTGAGAAGAAAGGATTGTTATTGCAGAGCAGTGTTTAAATAGGTCTAACTTTCGCCATGGGCACTCCTGAAAAATTGGCATGGAATACTGTGGATCCTTCCGAAAATAGTATTAAAACACTCGGAATTCACCCTCGATTTTAGGCATATTTTAAGGAAATATTGTCTTCTTTCATCCAATTTCTTACTTTTGTACCCTTCCGAAAATCTTTGAAGTATTTTTGTTAACACTGTTGGAGAGTGAAGACATAACAAAACGAGTTATTGATTGATAAAAAAAAGAAGAAAAAGCGCAAAGTTACTATATATTTAAAAAAAACGAGTAAAAGAAAAGAAAAAAACCAAAGTGACGATTCTAAACGTGCACAAATTGGAGCGCGTCTACCTGGAGACGCGCCAGAATTGGCTGGCAGACTCGTCGGACGACGACGATTCGGACAAAGAGGAGAAGGAGGATGACGAGTCGACTCCTGTTCGTCCTGGTGTTGGTCTCGAGAAGAAGGCCGCTGCCGCCAACAACAACAAGGAGAAAGAACGCCAGACACGCGCGAGTAGCAGCAGCGCCGGTCGTGACAGCACGGCAGCGGAGAAGGACAAGGTATACGGTAGCTAGAGGCGATTTAAGAGGGAGTGTGCCGTGCCGGTAATTGGGATTAGGAGAAGGTATAGTACGATAGTTGTCTCCATTTAAAGGGTGTGGATGGGTACCGATAATTGGGAGTGTAAGAGTAGACAGTAGTAGTAGTTATTGGAGAGAGGAGAAGCTAGGGTTGTTGGCGGTCCTGCTTTGAGGAATACGGTATTAACCTCACATTTCGTTGGAGTACGATAGTTGGCTCAAATTTCGAGGTTGTACGGTGGTTTACCTCAATTTCAGGAGTACGGTAATTGGTATTCTGAGATTTGACAATATAGTGTGGGTATTGACGCAAGCATTCGAACAACAAATAAATATGGACTGTTTTGGGATTGTATACGTCAAGTTCCTCGGACAAAAGGGCAAGGTTGAAAGTGGCAAGTGATAGGCATAGGCATGTAACTGTGATTTTCAAGTTGTGTTATTTCGGATTTAGAGAAGGATTCTGGTCTTTGTAATTAGTGTCTGCTTTGGATGAAAAGTGATTTGGTTAGATTATTTGAAGTTGAAAAATATTTTTTTGATTTGATCACTCGAAGAGGAAGAAAAAAAAGAGTATTGTTAGGCGGTTAAGCCGAAGCGTGAATGGCTTCACCGAGGAGCAGTGGCAGAAGGCAGGAATGAGGAGCAGGAGGAAGACAAGAGAGGAAGCGAGGAACGAGCAGCAAAGGAGCGGAGCAGCAAGAAGAAGGACAAGCACCATCGAGGAAGGGTAAGCACTGTCTAGAAACCCGCTATTTCTAGGGTGCTAGAGCAAATGAAAGCATAGAACAAGGGTTTGCTCAGTGTTGAAACCCGAAATTTCTAGGGTGCGGGAGAGAGGAGAGGGCTGGACTATGTAGAATATCTTATGCAGTTAGGATGCACTGAAAGTCCTGCAAGAAAACAGGTATTTTTAGATTATTCGAGTAAAATTGATTTTGAGGTGTCAGGCATGAATTATATATGTGGACAGTATGTTTGGGTTCTTCAAGAATAATTAGAATGGAATACACTCTTTTGAAATCATTACTAGTCTCTGCGAGCGGTCTAATAATGAGAAAAAAGGATTTGCTGATTGCGAAACAATAGTATTTCTGATATATTAAATATATTAACAAAAAATATATATTTATGTAATTATTAATGACAGTTTATTTCGAGATCATACAAGTTTGCAATGATCATGTATGTTGCAGCGCGACGCGAAGGAAGATATGAGGTTCTCACCGCCGCCACCATCAAATCGTACGTTGATTCCTCGTGTGTTATGTACATCAGGGGGAAGAAAAGGTACTGTCGATTTGACAGACCCACCTTGATTTTGGGCATCCGCGAAGACCTACCCCACCATGTTTTTTTTTGAGTAGTATTTAGGCAGAAACAGCAAACCTACCCTTTTCATATCTCCTTCCCCATCCTAATACTCAGGGTCCTCGACAGTGCCTTTCATTCCCTGATGGTACAACCTGAGAAAATATTTAAAAAAAGAGTAATCATTTTCGAAATAAAGCTCAACTTTTTGTGAGCATTACTAGCATTACTAGTTCCTATGAACATAGCTTGGAAAAATGCTGGTAATTTGCTCGGCATTAACTTTTATTTTAGATAACTTTTATTTTAAAGAACAATATTATTTTCTTGGTGTTAGCCCCTCGAAACGTATTTCATCTTTGGCCGTTACCCCGGTGGATTTCGCTCAGTTCGAAATCATTTATAGAAATGAGTCATAAGGGGGTTGATAGAGCCTTGTCAAGTTTGGCTTTCCTATGATCATTTCATCATTTCAGTCACAATCGTTCCTTCACTGGGCAGCTCTCTCCGTTCGACTACTCACAGCACAAGCATCAACGGTGGACTTGCCGTTGTGGGATCAGGAGGTTGGCATTCATTTTCATCTTTTAGAATTGGGAATGGGAAAGTTACTGTCGTAAATACTGTAAAATAAGCTTAGGAATCAATTAAGGCATTTATTTGTTTAAAAAAATGATGAATGAATGTTCAGAAGGCATTAATACGACTTTGGAAATGGGTAACTAGAAGAATCCTCTAAACAAAAAATAAGAGAAGAATAACTAGAAGAAGATGTCGAAGGGAAAATAATATCAAAATAAGAGTAAATGGAAGAATCAGAGTAAATAGAAGAATGAACGAATTGCTAAGGCGACGCCAACAGCATTTTTTGGGGAGAAAAAGTAATAAATTAGTAGAACAAGGGCAAATAGAAGAATAAGAGTAAATTGAGGAATAAAGTAAGTATTTACAAAAAAAAATGATCTCCTCTAATTGCAAAGGTACCGCCAACAGTCGTGCCGTCGTCGAAGGCATCTTCAAGAGAGCATCCAGCGGAGAGCTCCTGACTGTCATTCGAGACTCGCCTCACTCTGCTTCGCGCGTCATCACGGTGGACGGTCGCCTTTTTGTTTTCTCTCTCTCTCTCTTTTCTTCTTATTTTTTTGGCAGCGTGCCAACTTGACATTAATAATTGATTGTTTTTCTGAATATTGTCATTGTTTTAGCTTGTCTTTCCCTTTGTCAGATATTACATTTTTTTGTTTAAATATCTTAGATAAATAATTAATTAAGAAATATTAATAATTTAAAATTGATGTTTTAAGAAACAAAGTTTTTCAGAAGCCCGAGCGACAGCTTGCTCCGCACTCGTCGACTTTCTGCTTCCTCGCATGCAGTTTAGCGATCTGTAATCATCAATGTAAAGATCAAGTAATCAATATCTCACCAATCGATATATTTCAAGACAATCCTCCCCAAGGAGAAACCATCCATTTTTACAACATTCCACTCCTCTTTTTTTTAGTGTGCTTCCAGGATTTATAGTGTGGTTCTTTGCTTCTGCATCTCGTTTTATTTATATTTGACGAATTGACTTTGTTTTGTTATCCGTATAAAAAAAAATATCGAGACGTGGTGAATTAATCAGTTAAACCTTGTGAATGTCCATGGGCCCATTCGAGAACTAGATAGTTTCTCTTTTTTTATGCCGTTCAATATCTCTCTCTTTCTCTCTCTCTCTCTCTCTTTCTCTCTTTCTCTCTCTCTCTCTCTTTCTCTCCTCTCTCTCTCTCTCTCTTTCTCTCTCTCCTCTCTCTCTCTCTCTCTCTCTCTCTCTCTCTCTCTCTCTCTCTCTTACTCTCGTACTCTCTCCCATGTCAACAAGAGTCTCCAGTCGTACCTGTAAAATTTTCGGTTCAATTTATTTGCTCGGCGAAGATTTGCTTGAGCATAATAAGCTCTTTGTTGCTTCTATTTTTTTGCTCTTAATTAAGTACACGATTATTGAGACCGTAATTCATTCATTAATCCATTGAAATCCCGGCATTGTTCGATTTAATTAATTACTTGTGAATCTCGACTTTGTTTCCTTGGATATTTATTTGACCATTCGTCTTGACTGGAATTGTTAAAAGCGGATATAATTTTTAATTGTCCAACTTTGTTTTGCTTCTGTTCGATGTCCGATTTTCTCTCTCTCTTCATTGTACGGAGTTTCCTCTGCCCACCCGAGTATGATCTGGACTCTATTATAACTGGTGGCTTTTAGAATGTCTTGGATATAATACAAGCATCTGTTGTAAAATTATGGTAGAATTTTCTAAAAATTCCAGCCGATTCCATCATTGTTTTAAGGAGATTTGATGCGGAATTTTCCATTCTCATGTGTTTTTGATCCCCTTCAATTCTGTTTTACGAATAAAGCGCTCATGTTAGAATTCAGAGAAGAGTTTCTCAAGACCATCGAAGCAAGCAACGGAATTCCAAGCTTCAATTTGATGCTGATGGTGCTATTGTTCGTGTATTTATAATATGGAGAAGCACCGGTGTTCGGCTATTTATTATGAACAACGCTTGCTTTTCTTATCAGCAGACATCACGAAATTACAAGGGGAATGGATAAATCTCGGCGAGCATGTAGTAATAGCATACGGGTAAGCGATGCATTCCGGGGATTACAATCTCCTATTGGGAAATCCTAGAAATGTAAATATCTTCCTGCCACTCGTCTGATCTTTCCTCATTTTTAGATGATCCCTCTTTCTTTCTCTCTCTCTCTCTCTCTCTCTCTCTCTCTCTCTTTTCCCTTCTCGTGTTTTTAATACAATTCCATTCCTTTTTACCTTTTTACGAATGAGGTGTACATCTTAGAAATTCCGAGAAGGAAGAGATGACTGAGCAGGGTGCGGAATCTCAAGTTTTAATTTGTTGCCATGAAGGACATGAAAAAGCGCCGGTCCTCCTGTTTATTATAGTTTTTTTTTGCTACTAAACTGAATTTGCTAAATGAAAATGGAAATTAGAAAATATCCGCGAGCATGCAGTGAAAGGATAAGGGTAAGCGATGTATTCCAAGGAGTACGGATTCCCCTTGGGAATTACTCGAGATAGAGATCCGCCATCTTCCTATCACTTGTCTGATCTTGCCTCATTCTTAGATGCTCTCTGTCTATCTATCTCCCTGTCTCGCTCTCTTTCTCTCTCTCTTTCTCTCTCTCTCTCTCTTAACACTTTCTCTCTCTCTCTCTTTCTTTCTCTCTCTCTCTCTTTCTCTTTCTTTCTTTCTCTCTCTCTCTCTCTTACACTGTTCCTCTCTCTCTCTCTCTCTCTCTCTCTCTCTCTCTCACTGTCCATCTATCTTCCGTCTCTCTCGTTCTCCTACTCTTTATCTCGTTCTCTCTCTATCGTTCTCTTTGTCTCTCTAACTCTTTTGCTCTCTCTATATCTCTCTCTATCTCTCTCTCTCTCTATCTACAGAACCTTGAATACATTTTTCCAATGACAATCAGGAAATATGTATGAGAAATAAAAATTGGAGGAAAGAGTTTTTCGCAAGGCTGCCCCCCTTAACCAGAGAATTCTACAACGCGCCACGTCTAGGTTGCAGCCTTTACGGAAATACTTTTCTCCAGGACATCTCTTTAGCTTTGCGCAGTGGTGATAACGTGACCAATGAGGCTTAGCCGAGGTGTGTTTATTGCTGGTTGAAAACTTTTCCCAATTCCCCGCTACGGCATCCTGAAACATGGAAGCCGTATGCAATTTTTGAACGCCCGAAGGGGCAAAAGGACAGTATTTGCCATAGAGAGGTTAAATATTCAACTTTTTGCACTGAATACTTTTAACAAAATTATTCCTTGTCAACATGTTTATCTGTGAACATGAATGCCACTTGGGTTTGAAATTGAAAACCAAATTCAAAAAAATTTGAGAACAAAATTGTTAGACAGCGATTCCCCTGCATCATGCTTATTATCTCGACAGAAGTAAGGATCCGAATAGTTGAGAGGAATTTTTTTTTATTTTTTATCGGCGTAAAATTTACTTGAATGTGACTAAAATTCAATAGGCAACAATCAATAAAAATACTAAGAAATTATTGAGTTGCTTTGGCATCGGCCGGCTTCTACGATGTTTTGGATAGAAAAAGGAGCTAATAAAATGATACTAGAATTTGCAACAATTCTGGATTCCATCATTATACTGGAGAGCTGATTCCGGGGTTTCTCTTCTCGTGTCAACTTCGATTCTGCTAAATTAGAACAATGATCGGAATCTCAAGCTTGATTATGTTGCTAGGAAAGACATGAAAAAGCACTGGTCCTCCTTTGCGTTTATTATGGAAGTTGTTTTTTTGCTTATGAATATGTTGCGAAATTAAAGAGTAATGGTAATATCTCGGCCAGCATGTAGGATCAGCGATGTACATATGTATGTATGTACATACCACAGACCCCTCTCCTATTGGAAACACATATCTCATGAAAACTCATCTGGTCTCGCCACATTTCTAGTTGTTTTCCCTTCTCGCATTTTTGATCCAGTTCCATTCTGTTATACGAAAAAAGCGATCATGTAAGAACTAAAAAAAAAAGCTTGGGTTCAGCTAAGAAGCATGGAAAGGAATCTTAAGCTTTAATTTGTTGCAAGGAAGGAGATGGAAAGGACCGGTCCTAATGCGCGTTTATTATGGATTGTTTTTTTGCTGCTGACAATGAGCTGAAATTACGAAATGAAAATGGAAATTACAAAACCTCGGCAAATATACAGACATATGTATGTAGCATAATTACTATGCACATATGTATTCAGAGATGAAAGATCTCCTACAGGTAAAACCTCGAGGCTAGTACCCGCCTTCTCCATACCACTCGTCTGATCTTTTTAAATGCTATCTCTCTATCTTTCTTTCTCTCGCTTTCTTTCTTTCTCTTTCTCCCTCTCCTTCTCTCTCTCTCTCTCTCTCTCTCTCTCTTCTGAACAAGATCCATGCGTCTTGGAATGCCAGATAGTATTTGTTATATCTACAGCCGCCGTAGTAAAGTGTCGCTTTTTGAGGGGTAATCCTGAGGTTGTTACCCATGAGGGTAAAACCATTACCGCTTAGTTTCGCCGGTCATTATCCTGAGGGTAATCTCAGCTGAAAGATGATATCTTTTCCTTTCGTATATTTTTTGCTGCTGTTTTGAGTCATCCTTGCACCATTCCTGCTTCATCTCCATTCTACTGTCGCTCCCATTTGGGACCATTACGATGCGGACTACAACTACACCTTGCCGCAGCACACTTTATATCCATCATTTTCTTCTTGGAAATTCACCTACAGCAAAAACAGCTATTTGTAACAAGAATCTAACAGTGAATGAAAAGCTAAGGGATGGGTCTAAACAAGAGTGTACATGGATATCAGCCTTAATAAAGGGAAAAGAAGAAAAGAGGAAGAAAAACAAAAGCACAAAAGAAAAAAGTCTGCGCAAAATGAATGTCGAGCTAGCTATTCAAGCTTCCAAAGAGAAAGGAGAAACAGCAACACAAGGACAGATCACCGGCATCGTAATTCAACAGCATCTCTTATAATAAAGACTAAAATGAGGTATTTGTTTAGTAGCAAGATAAACATTGTCCACGCCATCACTGCCAACCAAGTTACAAGGAATATCCTATAATAAAGATATATATACGATTTGTAGCACAAAAACTAGCAACTGTGACAAGGAACAACAGACTGTGAGCTGCTGGCTCTTTCACTTTGTCACGCCAGGCTCTCTCGTTGTAGTTGTTGCCGGCCGAGCGTGTAGTATGTACATATAGTGTGGCCCCGGATCTCCCCATAGACGGTACTACTACTTGGTATTTTAGCTTACGTTTATCTCTTACTTTAGGGACAAGAAGTTACGAGAAATACATGGGGGAGATCCGTGGCCCGGGGCGCCTGCCAGTCGTTTTCGCTGCTCCTCTCAAGACTGCCTGGCAAGCACTTGAGGGCAGCCTCTCCCCCCAAGGGGGCGGGGCTGCCCGTGGGGCTCCGGGCCACGTAACATCCCCCTACCATATAAGACTGGTCCCTCAGTCTTTATAAAGATGAGAGCAAAGATATATAACAAATACAAAAGTTTTTAAAGCTTAGAAATGAGAAACATAAACGAATATCCGGAGCGCCCAGCACATGAGAGAGAATGAGTATGAGAAGAACAGGAAAGCAATGAACTCTTAAGGTTTAACGATCAGAAAAGGACGAATGAGAAAAAAGGGATTCGGCGTTTAAATTGTGAAAGTTGAAGTCAGGCTTTAATCAAAGATACAACAGCTTTCAGGAAAGAGGATGTGACTGGATTTCGAAAAGAAAACGCTGCGTCAGAGGGCGAGACATTCAGAGAGAGGGATAGAAGAATGAAAGAGAGAGGGAACTGAGGTGAGAGTGGGGCCAGCTGACTGTTAGCGGGGTGGGAGATGTTGCGTTTGTGGAGAGCAGAGAGATGGAGAGTGTGTGAACGGCTACTCGAGTGATTGCTGTGTGTCCTGAGGGCAGAGAGAGTTTGTGTTGTAGAGCAGCTGGGCACGAAAGAGAGTGCTGAGTGTGCAGAGGGCAGAGCGAGAGAGAGTGTGTGTGAGGGAGAGAAGCCGGGCGAGGCGAGAAGGGCCAAGTGGCTACTCCGTGGAGCGTGGTTGTATCGCTGCATCATGAAGGAAGGCGGGAGCTCGCCTTTCTTTCCAATTTTAGCGGTTGCGTCCTACCGGACTTCGATCTCGTATAGCAGGTCAGCTTTGACTGAGACGGCCGCCTCTTCATAGCTCTTCCAGTTCGCGTGAAGCTGTGATTCTCGTCTATACTCTGACGTGAGGTCATTCAGATCGGCTTTTCCTTCCTGGAGTCTCTTTTCTCTTATCTCGTATTCTTCTTTTGTTGTCCCTTGATCAGGCATCAGGCATGTTCTCAATAGATTAATTATATTAGTCTCTCTGTCTCCGCGCTCGCTATCGCTGCTAGCATCCAAGTTGAAAGGTGAGAAAGAAGGGAGTTGGTGAGTCTGGAACACTTGTCGCGTTGGGCGCTCGTGAGAATGGACTGGAAAAGAGATTCAGGATGTCGAAAGGAAATGATGTGATTAATCCAGACCTCGGAGAGAGTCCAGAGAGGGTATGAATCGGCCAGCTGGTGGTGGAACGAGATGACGTGAAGGTGGGCAGGAGAAGGTGAGAGGGGTGATGGTGAGAGGAGAGGGGGTAATTGTGATAGGAAAAGAAAAGAAAGGAGAGGGAGGGAGAGTTGTTTGAGAGGTTGGATGGCAAGAGAGTTTTCGTATGCAAAGTAAGGGACTAACCTAAGACAAAATTGTTTGACTCGATCAGGGAGAGAGAGAAAGCAAGCAGTTAGTATGCCTCAGGATGAGAGAGAGGAAGATCGGATGTTTATGTGTTAATGCATGTCTACTTCTAGAGATTCTCATTTCTAAAAATTTTTTTAATTGATGTGAAAAGTAAATGTAAACATATTATGATGGCATGTTATCACTAGAATATGTATGCTAAATTTCTAATTTACTGAGGGACCATTTCTAAGACATGAAAAATTATTTTATAGATTAATAGTAGTGATAAACGTCGTTCCTCGTCTTCTTGATCATTCGGTTCGTCCTTTACGAATGTACAGGAGGCGGTTGCTGCATCTGTAGTGTGTCGAACGTCTGCTTCTTCTTTTTTGGTACGGTCACGGTAATCTTGTCTGCTTGTTGTCGATCGGTGCCATCATCTTCTTCTTTTTCTTATTTTTTTTTTCTTGTTCTTTATTTCTTCTTCCTTCTTTTTTTCGTTTCTTTTTTTCTTCTTTTCTTTCTTTTTCTTTCTTTTTTCTTCTTTTCTTTCTTTCTTCTTTTTCTTTAGTATTGTCAGCATGTTGGGGTTTGAGTCGTTGATGGCTCGTTTATCGTCGTCGACGTCGTTTGGGCCGCTATGGGCTCATGGGCAGTTGTTGCGTACTAGTGGTCTGCAACTCTGTTGTCGTCACAGGTGTTCTTGTTGGTTTACTTGTCGCTGTTATCACAGGAAGCTCGATTGTTGTGACAGACTTCGTTGTCGTTGTCGTTAGACGGCATTTCCATGGTGGTTGGCCTGGATGTTGTCGGTCTCGGTCATACCGTACTAGTTGATATTAGTTCTGGCACTTTCAGGCGTGTTGTCGATGTCGTTGTCGGTCTTTCCGTCTTCACTTTGGTGTTGTCGCAGGTTTCCGAGTATTTGTAGTTAAGTATGTCGGTGTCGCTGGTGGCTCTGCGTCCACTTTCTTGTCTTTTGCAGTGATTGTCTTCCGGCAATTCGAGTTCGAATTCAATACTTGTGTGCAAGATATCGTCGCTGATTGCATGCTTCTTCATGGGCGAAGAAGCATTTGCTCAGCCACTTCTGCGCTTGCATCTAAGAACTCAGGAATGGTGATTTCTGGGAGAGAGCCGTCATCGTAGAATCGTGCGCTGTGAGAAAACCTTCAAGTAACAAAATTGGACTACAAGAGTATTTTCGGAGCGAACGGACGCGTGGTATTAGACGAAAATTCGAAAATGACTTTTTTTCGCTATGTATTCGATTAAACGCAGGGTGGGAGCTCTTACTTTTATAAATTTTGTTAATTTTCTTTTCTTTTTTACACGGATATATACATTTATAAATATATATGCTCGTCTTCTTATCTCTGCTCGTTGGTCTTACCATTAATGCTCGTTTTCTGAGCTCCATCTCTTTCACTGTCATGTCTTTTTTAGCTAGAGATTTCTCTCTCTTTTCTCGCGGCAGGAGTACAACGGAAGTGATTGTGTCTTTCGTGATTGGTCTCTCGTTCTCTGTTCTCTCTTTTTCCTGAGCTGCCTCTGCTTACGGGGGCTATAGCGTGGCTGTTCCAAATGTTTTTGGCGGCGCTGGCTTCCCGAAAGTGCAACATGTGTCGGCATGGGTAGGCGTCTAATTTCAATAGTGTGAGAGAGGGCAATCATGTAGAGCCAAAAGATAAGGAGAGCGCTGAATGGCAGTTGGCAGAAGTGTTTGTGAGCTCTACGATTCCAGGGATGAACAAGTTGGCGGCAGAAGTGCAACTGTTCCCCTATTGCCCGGCTGTACGGAACGGCAGAAAGATAAGAGAAAGGCCAGAGAGCAGCAGACGCAATGTGGTTGTAACTGCGTGCATGGAAAGAGATCGAGGGAGGTGTAGAGAGACAGAAAGAGTCAGAGAATATTAGAAAATGGAAAAGTGTAATTCGCTTTAAAAAAGATTACCGTAATCTCAGCAGGATTTGTAGAGTCATATTGCTGTCCTGATTTTGAAAGATGGGGAAAATGGGGTTATTTAAAAGATAATGACGGCAATGAATGAGAGAGAAAGGGAATTAGTTGAAGAAAATAAATAATATAAAGTTTCGGGCGCTCCGGGAGTTGAGAGTGGGACTGGCGGCATCAAAGATAGAATTTGTAAATACGTACATACACACATGGAGTTCTGATGGTGTAGCGGGAGAAATGGTGCGAAAATCCTAAGACCGAGATGAGGAACTCTAAATACCCGAGAGATGAGTAAGTGCGGCGTGTTTTTGATTTTACCAACGAGCTCTTTGGGAAGGAGGCACTATTTAAAACAACAATAAGAAATGGGCGCCTTTACTTTTATAGATGAACAGACTAGTTCTATACCTCAACTTCGCACTTGAGCAAGTGGAAAAATCAGCTATTGCGAGTTCGCCTGGAATGGTGAATTCATTAGTAAGAAATGAATGCCTTTTTATTCGTATTCGTATTATTTTTATCTTCTTTTTCAACCCCCTTTTGCTTAGTTGCCCGCACGCGCTACTTCGAATGCCGCAATCGCAAGTGTTTGAATACATACATCTTGATCTTCTATTTCCATTTTCACTTCTTCTTTTCATAGGGGGTGAGCGCGTGGGTTCCTCGCAACCAAGAAATGCCGCTGCATATCCAATGACAATAACCTTACATTAAAAAAAGAGAACAAAAGCTATTTAAAAACCGGATGCTCGGGATTTTTGCAGATGATGAAAGAAAGAGACTTACTCAATTTGCGGCAAAATATTATTCCGGCTCATTTTATGTCAAGGATTAAACGGACCTCAGTGTGAAAATTCATGAACGGCTGACGTAGCCGTTCAACCCGGGACCTCCATGTCACGCCAGGCTCTCTCGTTGTAGTTGTTGCCGGCCGAGCGTGTAGTACGTACATATAGTGTGGCCCCGGATCTCCCCATAGACGGTACTACTACTTGGTATTTTAGCTTACGTTTATCTCTTACTTTAGGGACAAGAAGTTACGAGAAATACATGGGGGAGATCCGTGGCCCGGGGCGCCTGCCAGTCGTATTCGCTGCTCCTCTCAAGACTGCCTGGCAAGCACTTGAGGGCAGCCTCTCCCCCCAAGGGGGCGGGGCTGCCCGTGGGGCTCCGGGCCACGTAACAACTTTAAATGTGCTCCCGAAACCGCAAGCTTAACGTATACCAAAAGAAAAAAGAGTAAACACACAGATCACATCCATTCCACAACAAAACAGGAATTTCCAGCAGAAATATGGAATAATGGAAGAATCAAGATTCGAGTATGCATTCCAAATGGCCAAGACGGCACCGAAGGGAATACGGTGGGGAACGGCGAAACAGGTGTTGAATCCCTTGGCGCTGAAATGAGAGTCGCGGCAGTATCAAGCGTCAGACCAACTGAAGAAGAAATTTTAATTACATATGAAAATCCACCCTATTCAAAGTAGAAAGGGACATTCTCAACTTACAGTATTACAGTATCCCGTAAAATGACCCCTAAAGACGTAAAATGCGCCGAAAAAGGAATAATTCAAATAAAAAGAACATTAGCGAGTTGATGAGTCTATTGATGATGGCTAACTAACGTGTGGTCACGTTCAAATAACGAATGAATTAATGAAATGATTTTTAAAAAAAGAAAGAACCACGAACCGTCCCGAGTGCACGCGCAATGTGGAGCTGGAGAGTCGAGCTGGAGAGTCGAGCTGGAGAGTGGAGCTGGAGAGGCGAGCTGGAGAGTGGAGCTGGAGAGGCGACGGGAGCATCTCGGTTGGTGGAACAGCGCCGTCTTGCGCGGCTGCCGCTGAGCCCACTTCCATCTTAAGAGATAGAGAGAGTGAGAGAGAAAGAGAGATGCAACTATTAGGATTGATTACACATTCATCTAAAGATCTTCACCCGCGTTGGAAAACAAAACGACAAAAAAGAAAAAGGCCTAGATTGGTGTTAGATTGGACTAGATTGGTGTCATTTGTGGCTATTCTAAGAAAAAGACACATGATCAATCACAAACAAACTACAAACAATCCCCCAACATGTTTAAGGTATTCATTTATAGAGAACTTTAAGAAGGCAAAATTTCGTAAAGAAAGACAGAATGAATACATATGGCTTAGCTAAAGAAAGTTGTTCATTTTCTATACGAATAAAACGACACAAATGACAGTAAAAAACTGAATGTTACAAAGTAGTTAATATTGAAGCGAACGAAATAAGCATAAGAAGAATAAGAACCTGGGCCTTCTCCTCTTTGTTCAGCTCGGGCAGCTTTGCTGGCGCAGTTTCTGCTGCAGCCGCGGCGGCCTCCTTCGTCTTGTCGTCACTCACGTGATGGCATATATAAAAACAATAAAAGATAGACTTAACTGTAAACGGCAATTAAAATAACATACTCATAATGAAATTACATTACAATTCAAATGTTTGTTTAGAGTAAATCTTTCATGGTTGCGGACAGTACGCCGTTACTTTTACCACAAATACTATATTCGTAATTTGATGAAAGGTAAAAACGGTTATGCCAATGCGTATTGGCATAACCATTTTACACATGAGGTTGACCGCGACTCCAAGAATTGCATGCTCTCTCGGTCTGTCCTCGTTACCCAAACATTACCCCTCAGCCTTTTCCATGCCATTACCCATGAGGGTAAACAATGGTATCATGCTAGACAGAACGAGAGAGCACGCTCATGCCAGAGATTCAGATAGATTATCCTCATGGGTAACATCCTGAGGATTACCCCTCAAAAAGCGACACTTTACTACGGCGGCAGAGTATGTACGATGTCTACGATTTCGACTCTAAAAAACGGCCTTTGTCTTGTATACAAGAAGCTTTAATTTGTGTAAATAAATGTAGAATTTGTAAATTACCGCGATTCGATCAATGCTTTATGGGGATTTGATGCGGAGATTTCCCTTCTCGTTTTTTTTGACAAGGCGTTCAAATTAGCAAGGGTCAGAATCTCAAGCTTTCATTTAATGGTTAGAAGGATTTGGAAAAGCACCGGTTTCCTGTATTTATTATGGGAGTTTTTTGCTTGTGAAAATATTACGAAATTAAAGGGGAATGACCAAAATATCGGCTAGAATATAAGAGAAGCGATGTCAAGATGTAATTTGTTGCTATGAAAGAGATGGAAAAGAACCGTTGTTAATGTGTCTTTATTGTGGAGAGTTATGTAATAAAATTATGAAATGAAAATTGCAAAAATCCCGGCAAATGTGCAGCCATAGCATAAGGATAAGCGATGTATTCCGCGGATTACTGATCTCCTCTTGGTAAGTCGTCGATGCAGATATCCGACATCTTCCTATCACTTGTCTGATCTTGCCTCATTTTTAGATTCTACCACTCTCTCTCTCTCTCTCTCTCTCTCTCTCTCTCTCTTCCATCTCTTTCTCTCTCAGTCTCTTTCGCTTTCTCCCTCTCCCCTTTCCTCTTACATTATCTTGGATTCAAGAAGCTGTAACTTGAAAAATCATAGTAGATTTGTTAAAATTGCCCGGATTCCATCATTGTTTTCGATAGCTGATGCGAAGTTTTCTCTTTTCGTGTTTTTTTTATAGAATTCGATTCCGTTTTACGAATAAAGCGTACATTTTAGAAATGCAGAGACAGCCAAGCTTATGAAAGCAGGGAGCGGAATCTCAACATTTAATTCGTTGCTAAGAAAGATACGGAAAAGCACCTGTCCTCCTGTGCGTTTATTATGGAGTGGTTATTTTTTTGCTACTGAACTGAAATTGCGAAATGAAAATGGAAATGTCAAACTCTCCGCGAGCATGCAGTAATAGCATATGGGTAAGCGATGTATTCCAAGGAATACGGATCTCCTCTTGGGAATTCATCGAGATAGAGATCTTAATATGACTTTTCTGATCTTGCCTCTTTTTAAATGCTCTCTGTCCTCCTATCTCCCCGTCTTTCTCTCTCTCTCTCTCTCTCTCTCTTTCTCTTTCTTTCTCTCTCTCACAACACACTGTCCCACTCTCTCACCGTCCCACTCTCTCACTGTCCCTCTCTCTCACTGTCCCTCTCTCTTTCCGTCTCTCTCGTTTTCATACTCTTTATCTCTGTCTCTTTTTTCCTCTCTTTTTCTCTCGATAATTCTATTTGTCTCTATTTCTCCTCTCCCTCTCTCTCTCTCTATCATTCTATTTGTCTCTCTTATTCCTCTCCCTCTCTTTCTTTCTTTATCTTGTATACATTTTTTCCACGACTATGAGGAAATATGAGAACTGATAATTGAAGGAGAGGAATTTTTCGCAAGGCTGCTATACAACCTAAGCATTCTACAACTCGTTACTTCTAGGTTGCAGCCATTACGGAAATTATTTTCTCCATAAATTTTCTTTAGCTTTGCGCAGTGGCGATAACGTGACCAATGAGGCTCAGCCGAGGTGCGTTTATTGCTGGTTGAAAACTTTTCCCAATTCCCCGCTACGGCATCCTGAAACATGGAAGCCGTATGCAATTTTTGTACGCCCGAAAGGGCAAAATGACAGAGTTTGATATAGAGAGGTTAAATATTTAACTTTTTACTCTATACACTTTTAACAAAATTGTTCCTTGTAATCATTTTTGTCTACATCAATGTCCACTATGGTTTTGGAATAGGAGAGAGAGAGAGTGAGAGCATAATTGTTAGACAACGAGATCAAGCTTATTATCTCGACAGAAGTAGGGAACCGATTCGTTGAGCGGCATTTTTATTTATTTATCGACATCAAATTAACTTGAATGTGACGACACTTAAACATATAATAATCAATATAAATACTAAGAAATCCTTGAGTTGCTTTGCTTTTACTTTCTCTTGGACACAAAAAGGAACCCATGCCTCTTGGAATGTCAGAGATTGTTTGTTCTGCCGACAAAGCATGTACGATGTCTACGATACTTGTTTGTTTTTTTGGCTACAAGCCGTGGCTTGTAAAATTATCGTAGAATTTTGTAAAATTTTCCGGATTCCCTCATTGCTCCGATGGTTTGATTGCAAAAAGTTTCTCTTTTCGTATTTGGATTATGTTTCGCAAAATTAAGTGTTCATGTTTGAAGAATCGTTCATCGGAATCTCAAGCCTTAATTTGTTGACGATTTCCCTGTTTTTTCGATGGAAAGTTTTTTCTTCTTTTTTTCTTACAAAAAGAAATTACGAAATTACAAAGGCAATATCAAAATTCGGCCAGCAAGCAGTCTTATGGTTAGCAGCATAAAGATATACATATATGGCACGGAATGTTTGTTACACCTACAGAGTACCTTTTGCAAATGGCGGGAGGTTTGAATAAAATGGTAAGGGTTTTTGAATATTCGTGGTAGCTATGTGCTGCGAAGTTCTTAATTTTTCCCAATTGTTGGGAAAAGTGAATGATCTCCCACCATTTCAATGTGTTGGGTTCACGTGCTGGACACCACTGTAGTTTGCAAAATGATCGTAGAACTTATAAAATTCCAGATTCCATCATTGTTTTATGAAGATTTGATGCGGAGCTTTCTGTTCTCATATTTTTGATCGAATATAAAGCAGTCATGTAAGCAATTCGGATAATCTACAAATGGCTTATCGCAGCATCGGAACCTCAAGCTTAATTTATTAAAAACATTGGAAGGTCTTGAAAAGCACCGGTATTCCTGTCATTATAATGGGAAGTGTTTTTTTTTGCTTACGAAATTATTCTAAATGAAAGGCAAAAATTTCGGCCAGCACTTAGGATAAGGAAAAATACAAACAAATGACAAGAAACGCAGGTTTGCTATTGGTAGATCCTCCACAGATGTGTATCTATTCTTCTGATCTCGTCTGATCTCGCTACATTTTTAGATGCTCTCTCCAACTCTCTCTCTCTCTCTCTCTCTCTCTCTCTCTCTCTCCGTCTCTTTCTCTCTCTCCGTATTTTTCTCTCTCTCTCCTTCTCTCTCTCATTCTCTCTCATTCTCTCTCTCTCTCTCACTCTCTCTCTTTCTATGATCTGAACAAGGTTCCTGCATTTTGGTATGCTAGTGAGTGTTTGTTATACCTACAGAGTAAGTACACTATGTCTACGCTTTCGACTCTAACAGGTGTCTTTTGTCTTGGATACAAGAATCTGTAATTTATTAAAAAAACTAAATGTAGAATTTGTAAATTACCGCGGATTCCATCACTGTTTTATAGAGATTTTATGCCGATTTTGCTTTCTCGTATTTTTGATCGAATTCGACTGTCTTTTGCGAATACAGCGCTAATGTTAGAAATTCAGAGAGAATGGGCGAACTGATGTCGGAAGCAGGGGTCAGAATCTCAAGCTTTAATTTATTTTTAAGAAGAAGTTGAAAAAGCACCGGTTTCGTGTATTTATTAATTATGGGAAGTGTTTTTTTTTGCTCTTGAGCTGAAATTGCGAAATCACGTCAAATGTGCAGCCATGGCATAAGGATCTGTGATGTATTCCCGGGGTTATAGATCTCCCGTTGGCAAGTAGTCGTGGGGATCAGATATCCGCTATCTTCCTATCACTTGTCTGATCTTGCCTCATTTTTAGATTCTACCTCTCTCTCTCTCTCTCTCTCTCTCTCTCTTCCATCTCTTTCTCTCTCTCTCTCTCTCTCTCTCTATCATTCCTATTTGTCTCTCTAATTACTCGCCCTCTCTATCTCTCTCTATCTATCAATCAATCTACAGAACCTTAAATAATTTTTTTCCATGCCAATTAGGAAATATGAGAAATGATATTTGGAGGAGAAGTGTTTTCGCAGGGCAGCCCAACATAATCAGAGCTTTCTACGACTCGCCACTTCTAGGTTGCAGCGTATACGGGAATAATATTCTCCTGAAATCGTTTTTAGCTTTGCGCAGTGGTGATAACGTGACCAATGAGGCTCAACCGAGGTGCGTTTATTGCTGGTTGAAAACTTTTCCCAATTACCCGCTTCGGCATCCTGAAACATGGAAGCCGTATGCAATTTTCGAACGCCCGAAATGGCAAAATGACCGAATTTGCCATACAGATGGTTTAAAAAAAACTTATGCCTTGTAAAGATGTTTCTATACATGAATGCCCACTAGGGTTTCGGAATAGAAGAAGAGAGAGAGAGCGAGAGAGAGAGAGAGGGCGAGAGAATGAGAGAGAGAGAGAGTTTGCCAACGAGAACATGCTTATTAACTCGATAGAAGAAGCAAGGATTCGATTCGATGCGTGGCTTTTTTTTTACATATTTTTTTTATCGGCATCAAATTAACTTGAATGTGATTAAAATTTAATAGGCAAAAATCAATATAATTACTATGAAGTCCTTGAGTTGTTTTGGCATCGGCAGGCTTTTACGTTGTCTTTGATACAAAAAGGAACTTTAAAAATGATACTTGAATTTGCAAAAATTCTGGATTCCATCATTGTTTTAGGCTGATGCCGTGTTTTCTCTTCTCGTGTGTTCTGATCCAATTCGATTATGTTATAAGAATAAATAAAAAGCGTTCCTGTTTTAAATTCAGAAAAAGATGGAAACGTTGAAGCTAGCAGGATCGGAATCTCAAGCTTTAATTTATTGTGAAGAATGAGCTGAAAAAGCACCGATGCTCCAGTGTGTTTATTTTGGAGAGTTTTTTGTTTGCTAATGAAAATGTTACTAAATAAACGTGGAATGGCAAAACAAATTCCGGCCAGCATGATAAGCGAGGTATGTACATATTTACATACATACGTACATATGTATGACAAGATGCACAGATATCTCTTATATTGATAACCGATATCTGTTGAACAGTAGTCTAATCTCGACACAGTTTTAGATGATTTCTCCAACTCTCTCTCTCTCTTTCTCTCTCTCTCTCTCTTTCTCTCTCTCTTTCTCTCTCTCTCTCTCTCTCTCTCTCTCTCTTTCTGTGTCTCTTTCTCGCACTTTCTCTCTCGCTTTCTCTCTCTCTCCGTCTCTATCTCTCTAAATCTCTTTTTCTCTCTCCGCATCTCTCCATCTCCTCTTTCTCTCCATCTCTTTCTCTTCGTCTCTTTCTCTCTCTCTTTCTTTCTGTTACACTCTCTATCTCTCTTTCTCTCTCTCTTTCTATGTCTCTTTCTCCCTCTCTCTCTCTCTCTCTCTCTCGCTCCCTCTCTCTTTCTGTGTCTCTTTCTCGCACTTTCTCTCTCTATCTCTGTCTCTACGTCTCTATCTATCTAAATCTCTCTCTCTCTCTCTCTCTCTCTCTCCACGTCACACTATCTCCATCTCTTTCTCTCTGCGTCTCTTTCTCTCTCTCTCTCTCTCTCACTCTGTGTGTATCCATGCATTTTGGAATGCCAGACAGTGTATGTGCTATGTCTACGACTTCGACTCTAACAGGTGGGATTTACTATCTGCGGATTCCATCACTGAGAGAGATATTGTGCGAAGTATTCCCTTCTCGTATTTTTGCTCGAATATCAAGCGTTCGTGTTAGGAGACGGTTCCTTGCAGCATCGAAATCTCAAGATTAATTTATTACTAACATTGGAATAACTTGAAAAGCACCGGTGTTCCTGTTATTATAATGGGAAGTGTTTCTTTTTGCTTACGAAAATATGTGAAATTAAAAGGGAATAGCAAAAATTTCGGCCAGCATGTAAGATAAGAAAAAATAATACAAAAATGACAAGCGCAGGTCTCCAATTGGTACATCCTCCGCAGATGTGTATCTCCTCTTCTGATCTCGTCTGATCTCGCTCCATTTTTAGATGCTCTCTTCAACTCTCTCTCTCTCTCTCTTTTTTTATAGCTTTTACTTTGAGCGGATTCCAGTGCGAAGTCTTCCCTTCTCGTATCTTTGATGGAATTCAACCGTGTTTTACGAATAAAGCGTTCATGTTAGAAATTCTCAAAAGGAATGCCGATGCGATCAAGTATCGGAATCTCAAGCTTTAATTTGATGCTAGGAAAGAGATCGAAAAGCACTTACCATCCTGTAAGTTTACTATGGAGTCTTTTTTAGCTACTGAACTGAAATTGCAAAATAAAAATGAAAATTTGAAAACCTCGGCAAATATGCAGCCTTGGCATAACAGCATAATAGATAAGCGATTTATTCTGACCATTAAAGATCTCCTATTGGGAAATCCTCGATTCCGCGATCTCCCACTACTACTCGTCTGATCTTGCCTCAATATTCCATCATTGTTCTAGAGAATTTTCATACGGAGTTGTCTCTTGTCGCATTTTTGATGGAATTATAGTGTATTTTGCGAGAAAAGAATCGTTCATATTTGAAATTCGAAAAATCAGCTAAACTATTGATTGACAAACAGGGATCGAAATCTCGAGATTTAATTTATTGTTAAGAAGGAGTTGGAAAAGCACCTGTTTCCTGTGTTTATTATATATAGTGCCTTTTTTGGCTTTTGAAAGTATAACAAAATAAAAGACTAATGGCAAGAATCTCGGCCATTATTTAGGGTAAGCAATGTCTACAAATGTCAAGATGAAGAGATCTCCTAATGGTAATTCTTCGAGATATCTCCTAGCCACTAGTGTGATAGCTCCTCATTTTTAGATGCTCTCACTCTGTAACTCTTTCTCTCTCTCCCCTTCTCTCTCACACTCTCTCTGTCCATCTCTCTCCCTCTTTCTCTCCCTCTCCCTCCCTCCCTCTCTCTCTCTCTCTCTCTCTCTCTCTCTCTCTGTCCATCGCTCTCTCTCTCTCGAACTCGCTCTCTCCCCCCTCTCTCCCCCTTCCCTCTCTCCTTCTTTCTCCCTCTCTCTCTTTCTCTCGCTCCCTCTCTCTGTCTCTCTCTGTCTCTCTCTCTCTCTCTCACTCTCTTTCTGTCGTCTGAACAAGACACGGTCCGTGTATCTTGGTTGAACGCGGCATTGCCAGAGAGAGTTGTCCTTCTTGTTTGTTTGTTTGCATATTTGGCCCAATCTCAAGTTTCTGTCAAAAATGCGCTTGATTGGGGGTGTTCGTTCGCTCTTCTTATTCTAGTCTCTCTCTCTCTGTCTTTCTCTCTCTCTCTCTTATTCTATTTCTCTTTATAGTTCTCTTTAACTCTCTCACCTAGCTCTCTCAAAGTCTCTTTATCTCTGATTATATCTCGCGCTCTCTCTCTCTCTCTCTCTCTCCCTTCGCATTTCTGCTTGTCCTCACCACATCTCATCCCTTTCCGTACGCGGTCAGCAGACACATGCAAAGTGATATCCTCTTAGAAAGCCTCCCCGTGTCTCCCGAAAATGCATGCAACAAGAATAGGGAGGAATGGGGTGAGGTGAGGAAAAAGGGAGGCTGCTAGAGAGCGTGAAAGAGAGAAAAAAGAGGGACTGAGAAGTTAGATGGAGAGAAAGAGAGAGAGAGAGAGAGAGAGAGAGAGAGAGAGAAAGAGAGATAGAGAGGCAGAGATAGAGAGAGAGATAGCAAGAGATAATGAATGGTTGAGAGCAAATGCGAGAGAGAGGGAACCGAGAGAGAAAGAGAGAGAGAGAGAGAGAGAGAGAGAGAGAGAGAGAGAAATGGTTGAAAGGAATCCGCGACAAACGTTCGATGGCTGATATTCAGAGCGGATATAAGGAGCGGAAGATGTCGCATTCGGTTCCCACAAGGCATACACTACACACAGAGTGTCTTCCTCCTCTCCGACCACCCCTCCCCCCACCCCTTTTTGATCTTCCTTGATTTTCTCTCCCAGCTTTATCTCTTCCAGCTCAAGATATCTGCTGTTTTTCACACTCCTAGTGAATTCATATGCAACAAAAAAGAGAACTTTTGTTAGAGAAAGATGGAGGGAGAGGGAGAGAGGAGGGAGAGGGAAATATGTATGTGGCATTTTTGACAGTAAAAATATCTATCCAGCGACTTGGTGTAAATGCGCAAAAACTTCATTTTCCTTCTCATCGCACTGTCTCTTCATGTCAATCCATCTAACTTCTCCCTCTTTCTCTCTCTCTTTTCTTCTTCATCAATACATTCATAAGCATCATACGATTCAATTATTTGTGCATCTCGAGCATGTATTTTGTACTACTATTTACTACGAGTGTTATAACTCTGCTTTTCCTATCTCACCATCATTCTTCTGTAATTGTATACTTCTCATTCACCAAAAAATGGCAAGGTGGTTTTAAATTTCGCCGCATGATTATACGGGCGTTAGCAAAGCGGTCAACGATTACTCAAACTCTTTCGGGGCTAGTATAACAAATTGAGTTCATGTTTCGTGATTTATAAATAAAAATAAATCACTAATTTAATAGTAATTTCTGTGACTTGAAAATAAATTATAATGTAGTAAAAATAGAAATAAATTCCGTAATAATAAAAAAAAATGTAGTAGTTTCCTCGTGCGCCCAGAAATGCTGCGTCCTCGGTGGCGCTGGCGGCTGGCGCTGAGGGATCAGCTTCACCCTCTCCAACTCCTCCTCCACCTCACGCTCGCTGTCGTCACCAGCAACGCCGTCTACTACGGCCGCACGCACAATCTCACGATGAGCCGACTCGCACAATTTTTGCCGTCGCCCGAGGTGAACTAATGTATAACATGTCCTTTTTTTAGATATTCCTTTTATAGAGAAGAAGGCGAGAGCGAGAAATAGAGAGGGACGGAGTTGGAGAGAGAGACATTCAAGAAAGCGACGGAGAGAAAGAGAGAGAGAGAGAGAGAGAGAGAGAGAGAGGAAGTTAGAGATAGAAAGGATTCAGCGCCTTCTTCCCTCTTCGATCATTCATTGCATATTTCGCAGGGCGTCTTTAACGTACGTGTTAAAAGAGATTTTTTCGTAATCATGTGAAAAATAAATAGATATTTTCTCTTTCCTTATCTAGAACTACGCCCCAGTTGTCGTGGATGACGGTGACACGGTCGTGGCCGATCTCTCGCTAATGTCCACGCTACGGCTGCATCGACATCACAATCTCCATCCGCATGCGCACTACTTTGAGCGCGAGTCCGGTATATATAGCGCTTTTAAATTTTTGATCTACCATTTTACCATTTTGATCTACCCTTAATTTGTTTGACTTTTAGAGGTAGTTTACGAAGAGTTAACGTTTTTTTACACGTAAAATTAATTTTCTACCACTGAGAACAGTACGCTTGAAAAGTGTGTTGGAGTTGGGTATATTTTTTCGATTTCTCTATTTATTTCGTTGGGTAATAAAAGCTAATTGAAGTAATAATATGCAGAACAGTACTCGACGCGGCATCGACGCGGAAGCGATGGCGGCGGAGGCGGCAACGGCCATGGCCATCCAGGCTGGCCACCGTGCGCCGACGGCTGCTGTGGCCGTAGTCACGTATGCGGCCTGCGTGGATGCGGTTGGTAGGGGACACTGGTGGCCGAATGGTAGTGTCCGTTCCTTGGTAGACGTAGTATCCCTGGTTCGATTCCGCCTAGGTCGAAGCGGTTTTGCGTCGCTTACAAATTAGGCCCAAATCCTGCTCTCTTTGCAGCATTCAAAGCACGCTGCGGCATCGATTGCTGCCCGCCGAATATTGTGCAAGAGGTCGGTGGAAGGGATGTGCTATTTTAGTTACTGTACTATATATTTGTTTACGGTTACTCCGTTTGAAATTATTCTTTGACTGCATTTCCACACATTTTTATATGCACAAAAGTGAGCAAACAAGACGGATTCTTGGACTCTTTCATGTTGGCATCTTCTAATGTCTATGTGCAAAGCAGGTGGTTTACTTTACAAAATGAGGTAATATATTCTTGAACACTGGGCATAAGAAGAGCCGGTAAATGGCCCAAAATTTTTGGGCCGGCCCCCCGTCGGGCCCTAGGTCTGCGCCGGCCCGGCCCGAACGATTTCTGGGCCCTAGAATTTTGGGCCCGGCCCGTGGGCCCGTTTGAGCCCGCTTTTTAAAAAAATTCCGGGGAAAAAGTCCGACAAGCTACAGAGCATTTTGAAATTCAGATTTTTTCATGCTTGTGCTATGAACATTCATTTTAATGTATAGAATAAAAAGTTTTAAGGGGAAAATGGACAAATGAAGAAAGTTTTGCACTTAATAATACTACCTATCGTCCTGACTGTGTGCTTATCGGGCCCAAACGGGCTCAAGGGCCCGCCCAACTTTTTTGGGCCCGGCCCGGGGCCCTGGGAAATTGGGCCGGCCCGGCCCGCGGGCCCGCCAGGGCCGGGCCGGGCCGGGCCGTTACCGGCTCTGGGCATAAGTCGTTAGTTGTTCAATCTGCCTCATTGTTTTTATAGAGAAATAAAAAAAATCAAGTATAATGAAAGAAGGACGACCCATGAGAGGGGGCTTCACATTCCTCAATCGGCAGGTTCGTATGCGTGCACGCCCGCTGTCGCTGTCCACCTTCAACGACGGTCCTCCGCCGCCGCCGCCGCCGCCTCCAGGACCCTTTCGTGGCCATCCTGGACCACCACCAGATGGTGGTGCACCGCCGCAACAAGGCAATAATGACATCATGAAGCGCCATGATGGTGGTGGCGGAGTTCGAGAACGCCGAGGACCCCGTGGAGGACCAGGTGGTGGAGACTATCATGGTACGCACGGAGGACCGAGTGGTGGTGGGGACCATCATGGACCAGACGGGCCACACAACAATGGACCACCACCGCCTCGTGAGCCGCACCCTCCTCACTTTGGCGGGCACAACGGCGCATCCCCAAGGCCATACTCACTCAGCGAGGGACCCAACAGGTTACGGTAGTTTTAAAATACTTTCATTTCCCGCGGTTTTTGTTCCTGAAGGGATGTTTATATTGTACAGGATGGATCGTGAGAGGGACAACAACAACGATGGAGGCCCACCGTACGTGCATCCGCCGCCGCCCAGCTATGACCGCGACAGAGACTATGAGCGATCGGAGAGGCAGGCTTTACTCTCTCTTACACTCCCTCTCTCTCTTTGTCTTTCTCGCTCGCCATCTCTGTATCTCCCTCTCTCTCCCTCTTTGTCTCCCTATGCCTCCCTTTCTCTGTTGTTCTCTCGCTTTATCTCTCTCTCTCTCATTATTTCTCTCTCGCCATATCTCTCTCTCTCCCGTTTGTCTCCCTATTCCTCCCTTTCTCTGTTGTTCTCTCGCTTTATCTCTCTCTCTCTCTCTCTCTCTCTTCTCAGCCAAACTCCAATCTTCTTTGAGAGGCCCTCGTGATCACGACGAGCAGCAGGCGGCGAAGAAGCCGATTCACTACGTAGACCATCCGCATGACCGGCATGGCAAGAGTGACGACGATGATGATGTGGATGGCGTGATGATTGACGGAGGAAACGACCGCGACCAGGAGAGAGGCGGTGGAAACGACCGCGAGCGAGGCGGGAATGACAGAGAAAGAGGCGGCGCGTCACTCGCGGACAACATCGGGCCGACACGCTTCCCGGCGCCGAACAGATACGTCAGCGTCTTTGACGGAAGGAACGGCAATCAGAATAGGTGAGAGAGAGAGGAGAGATAGAGAGAGAAGGAGCGGAGAGAGAGAGACAGATAGAAGGAGGTGGATAGGGAGATAAGCGAGGAGACAGAGAGGGAAGAGAGGGGGAGAGACAGGAGAGAGAGAGAGAGGACAGAGAGTCAAAGGGAGAAAGAGTGTGTAAAAGTCAATGAGAAAGAGGAGTGAGAAGAGAATATGATAGGAAGAGATCGAGAAAAATCTTTTTCCCTTCATTTGTCCATTTTCTTTTCGTCTTTGCTATTTGAACCGGCGCTTTATCGATCATTAGCTCTTTCAAATAAATAACCGATTTGTATTTCTTGCTTTTTGCTCTTCCCGTGTGCTTTTTTTTATTAGAGTACCGTTATGAAGTTGTGCGCATTAGTCATCATATATTTTAATATGTTATCTATATAATTTTTTTATATTGTATAGAGCGTCCAGATCCACTCCGTTACCTGCACACACTCAGAAGGCCCACTTTTGTTGTGGACTGCAACTCTCACATGTAGTACATATGTATGTATGTATGCGTGTCCATACATCGCCTTGTATGTACATATGTCCATACACACCAAACAACTTTGTAGCCACATATCCTTTTCCTGATAAGCATACTACCAAACAGCAAAAGCTGATTGGGTTGATTTCTACACTGAAAATTGCCTCAATACGAACTAGGTATTCATAATATGTTTCTAACTCTCTCACTCTCTCACTCTCTCACGCTCTCTAACTTTCTCTTTCTCTCTTTCTCTCTCACACTCTCTCACGTTCTCAAACTTCTCTTTCTCTCTTTCTATCTCTCTCTCACTCTCTCACGTTCTTTCTCACCACCATCTCTCCCCTTCTCTCACTCTCTCACCACCCCTCACTCTATCTGCAGTCTGCCCGATCGCCTGATCGGCCAGCCGCCTCATCCGCCCGAGCGAGTCGACTCCATGTTCCGTGGCCAGCTGCCGCCGCCACTGCTCGGCGCGGGCGAACGGGGCAGAGAGGATAGAAGAGAACGAGAGCGAGAGCAGAAGGACGACAGGTTCGGGGAAGGAGTCGAAGTCGGGCTCCGAAGTGACTCGGAGTCGGAGTCGAAGTTGACTCCGAACTTGTTCGGAGTCGGAGTCGAAGTCGGGCACCGAACTAATTAGGAGTCGGAGTCGAAGTTGGCTCTGAAACAAATAGTTCGGAGTCGAAGACGTCGGCTCCTAACTAGTTCGGAGTCGGAACCGAAGTCGGCTCCGAGCTAGTGCTTAGTAGGAGTCGAAAACGGTTCCGATCCCTCTCCGGCAATCAGTCTTCGAAACACTTTGTCCAGCTTAACAAAACACCGCGATTCTGCTTTCACTTCACTTTACCTGCAATGCATTCACTGCCATCTTTTCTTGAACACATTCCCAAGACCAACCAAACGAGCCAAGACCTCGACACGAACGTGCACAAATTTCTTTAACAACGACAATTTTTTTTTTACTTATAGTTGCTTTATGAATAAAAAGAAATAAATTTGCGAAATTATAATTATATAATTGTTAGTTGTACGTACATAGGTAGATAAAGTGGAGAATTAATTAAATAAATAGAGAGATAAATTGGCAAGTAAATAAATAAATACATAAATACGTTATTTGATTAATTAGTTGATTAGTTAATTATTTAAAAAAAAACTTAATCATAAAGGGACGCCCGTGAGAACGGCCCGCCATCTCCGGGCGGCCATCGGCGTCCTCTTCCGCCAGGCGCGCCTTCCTATACGCGCAGCTCATTCGGCCCGTCGTCGCATAACAGGTGCTTTTATCAATTAGTACTTTTAGCAATTAGAAATTTTATCAATTAGTATTTTTATCAATTAACACGTTTATTAATTAGTACTTTTATCAATTAGTGCCTTTTATCAATTAGTACTTTTATCAATTAGTACTTTTATCAATTAGTACTTTTATCAATTAGTACTTTTTATCAATTAGTACTTTTTTATCAATTAGTATTTTTTTAATCAATTATCAATTAGAACTTTTATCACTTTTCGCATAACAGTTACTTTTATCAATATAATAAATACTTTTATCATTCGGACCGTCGTCGCTTAATATGTGCTTTTATCAATTAGTACATTTATCAATTAATACTTTTATCGATCAGTACTTTTATCAATCATTACTTTTTATCAATTAGTTCCTTTTATCAATTAACACTTTTATCAATTAGTACTTTTCTCAATTATCGCATAACAGTTACTTTTATCAATATAATAAGTACATTTATAATCCCGGAACATCTTCGCATAACAACAGGTGCTTTTATGAGGCGTCAACAATGCTTACATTGTGCTGAAGAAGTATGAGATGATGCCCAGCAAAAAGCCCCTGATGTTTGACAACAAAAATGAAGAGAAAAGAAAACGATTATTAAATCGTTGATTGATTGATTGATTGATTGATTGATTGATATATTAATTAATTAATTGATTAATTAATTACATATCCTTCTTCCAGCTTCGTCTCGCACGTCCGCGAAGTGGAGACGGGCTCGTCGCTCAAGCCGTCCGCCATGGCCAAGTCAAAGTTCAGCTCCCGATTACATGTCAGATATCGGAGAGAGAGAGAGAGAGACAGAGACAGAGACAGAGGGAGAGTGAGAGAAAGAGAGAGAATGATAAAAGAGATAGCGAGAAAGAGAGACAGGGAAAGAAGTGAGAGAGGATGAGAGAAAGAGAAAAAGAGATAGCGAGCAAGAGCTGGAGGAAAACAGAGAGATGGAGAGCAAGATTGAGAGAGCAAGAAAGAGAAGGAGAGCGGGAGGTTGAGAAAGTGGAAGAGAGAGACCGAGAAAGAGAAAGAGAGATAGTGAGAGAAAGAGAAGAAAGAGCGAGAGAGAGAGAGAAGAGAGAGAGAGAGAGAGAGAGAGAGAGAGAGAGAAAGGAGTTGTGAATGTGTTCTTCTTCCAGCTGGCCGTGAAGCCGCCCGCCGGCAAGTCGCCTGGCCCAATGCGCCCGCCCGCCTTCACGATCCGGCCACCGGGCGGGATGGACAAGCCGAACATCCGGCCCTCTGCCTTCAGATCAAGGAATGGCGAGCCGGTACTCTCTGCTTTACTTATTTTATTTAGTTATTTAGTTTTTTATACATTCGTCAAAGTAAAAATTATTAGAAATCACTTGCAAAAACTTTATCCAAATAATTTAATTGATGCCATTTGCTTATGTTAGAAAACTTTATTCTTTTTTTCTCTCACATTTTTTATTGAAAAAAACCGTCCTCGTCTTAGTTTCTTTTCAAGGTAAGTTTGTTAAAAAAAATTCTAAGGACGTTTGATATGATTATTAACGTAAATATAAAAAAAATTAAAGCATCTATTTCTTCTTCTTTTACCCAGGACCCTCATCCGCATCCGTTCAACGAGGAGCGCTCGCGTGGCGGTGACGTCACCGTCTCGGTGCCGCCCGGCAAGCGCTGCTGCGAGTGCTGCATGCCCGACTGCCACGGTGGCTGCATGCGGCACGGCGGCTGCTCGCTGTGCCATGAGCCACGAGGCGGGGGCGGCGGAGGCAGAGGAGGAGGAGGAGGAGGTGGAGGAGGAGCGGGCGGCAGGGGCGACATGCAAGGCCCGACCATGACGAGGAGTCATGGCATTCGAGCCGTGGCAGGAAGGCCGTGAATAGGGAGGCCGTAAATTAGCCATCGCATGTGATGCAGGGCCGTAAATTAGGAGTAGAACGATTTGGGCCGTAAATTAGGAGTCACATTCGAGTTAGGGCCGTAAATTCGGTAGGTTGTCGATTGCAGCAGAAGTCGCAGTCAAACTGCGCAATCTAGAGATAATTTAAGGTCATCACATCATTTTCAGTTCACCCGCTTATTTTTCGTTTGAATTAGCTAGCTTATTTTCGGAATTAGATGTTATTTTGTAGTCTGTGTAGAGTACTGCGCTTCACAGATGTTCGTGCTCTTATTCATCTTGCTCTCCCTCTCCTGTTCTCTCTCAATATTTCTATCTCGTTCTCGATCTTTCTTTCTCTCTCATTCTTCTCTCTCTCTCTCTCTCTCTCTCTCTCTCTCTCGTTCCCACGGTGCATGAAAGCATCTCGAGGAAGAGAAGCTACAAAGAGTGTAAGAGTGCACGTTTTCCTTCAGTGATGAGTGGCCGCGAGGGCGCATGGAATGTGGAGGGTGGAGAGAAGCTGAGCGAACAAACATGAGGGAGCAGAGAGAGAGAGAGAGAGAGACAGAGAGAGAGAGAAAGAGAGAAAGAGAGAGAGGGAGAGAGAAAGAGAGATAGATAAAGGACAAAAAGAGCGCAGCTCTTCTGTTGAGAAACACTTGCCACTTTGTTTGTTTGTCCACGTTCAAGCATTTCAATTCTTTCATGAAGGACAGCGCGAAGTTTCCTTCTCTTCTTTTTTTGTCTCGGCTGTCCTTTTTATCTCTCCCTCTCTCTCGCTCTTTCTCTTTCTCTCTATATCTCTCTCTCTCTCGCTGTCTCCCTCTCTCTTGCTCACTCTTTCTCCGTTTCTTGCTCTCTCTCGCTAGATACATAGGTACATATCTATCAGATTGCTCTATATTATCTCTAAAACTCTCCTTTCTAACGCTATTTCATGTAGACATTTAAAAATCTCTTTCACTCGCCCAACCATTCATCGTTGAGACTTTTATTCGTGATTTTTGATCAGATTCCATGAGCTTTCTTGACAGATTTTGCTTTCTCCGGTTTTTTTTCCCTTGAACCCCCTCCCCATCTCCCAAAAATAAGGGGATCTGTTGCGAACGTGAAAGTAGCTACTATTGTAGCCATCTTCTATATTCTGTAAATATGCGTTCTTATATTCATTTATAGTTTTAACTGATAATAGAATATCTTATTTGAATTCACTCCTAAATAATACATGTTCGTTTTGTTCACAATTGCTCATTTCATTATTATTGCAAGCGTTTACTTCTAAACACTGTCCCTTCTTTCCATGGTATTCAGAATACATTCTTCAATAAATTAAAAACATAGTGACAAATTACGAGAATAATATTCAAAACAATTATTTATGTAATGATACTCGCTTTTCCGACAACAAAAAAAAAACCAAAACTGTTGGGATTTCGAAATCGGAAGACGAATTTATCAAGGATATGATGGTCCTACCAGTAAATAAAACATATCAACAGCGGATGTAACAAGAATTATATATTTTTGGGAATTCATGTGAGAATATCCACAATTTCTGACAGCTATGTATTGTTGTACAAGTTCTAATTTAAAATAAATAAATTTAAAAAAAAATAAAAAGTCGAATTAATTGAAGTTGATGTGTTCGTTCGAGTTGTTTTTTCTAACTTCAAGAATTTCTACTGATAGCTGATGGTGAATATTTATCTTTTGCACTGAAAAACTTCATAAACACTTTTAGGTTCCTTAAGTAATTGCACGCTTTAAAGTGCTCTAATGCTTAAAAAATATTTATATTTATTTTAAAATAATATAAATTACTGATCTAGCATGGCCGCTATGAAGGCCACTTCTGCATCTACAAAGAGTATCTGCAAGCAATGCGATCTCATAGAGCCTTGAATTTGTAAACAGTACTAATAGGTTAATTTCGAGATATGGCCGTAAAATAGTTGAATGAATGGGGTGGTCGTAAAATAGGTCAGCTTCGCAGGGCCGTAAAATAGATTAATTCTATGGGGCAGTAAAATAGCATAATTTTGTTTTAAGGCCGTAAAATAGGGCTATTTCAAGACTGTGGATGGAAAGCCGTAAAATATACTTCTCAAGGCCGATCGGTCGCTCTAAACGTTGCCTCTGCCTCGGAGTCTACGAAGAGTGGCAGGAAGGCGATCTCGGCCGCCCTGCCCGCCTGCGCCTCGACTCCGTACACATGGCGGAGACGAGCGGCACGGCGGGCACGCTCAACCATGGCACGCGCCTCCTGACACGCGCGCGTACGACGCGGACACGGAAAGCTGAAGAAAGGGAGAGAGAAGGAGAGGGAGAGAGAGAGCGAGAAAGAGAGAGAGAGAGAGAGACTGAGAGAGACAGAGAGAGAAAGGGAGAGGGAGAGAGAGACAGAGAGACAGAGAGAGAAACGGAAAGAGGGAGAGAGAGAAGAAAGGGGAGAAAGCAGAGAAAGAAAGTGTGAGAAAGAGAGGGCAGATGAGAGCGTTTGGTAGCAAGTAACATAACGAGTGAGAGAGGTAAAACAGGGAAACGGTTATGATCTCTTTTTATTTGGTTCCGCCATTGATTGAGCGGATAACAACAAAAAAAGGGAAATGAGAGCCCCCCATATCTTTCGTACCTTGTTAAATCAGGAAAAATGGCGGCAATGCAAAAGAGGATTCTTTTTCTCCAACTTACTTCCACTGTTCCGGGAGCAGGAAAGGGCGCAGTGAATAGGACGCGGCGTCCGTGAAGGAAGCCGAGGGCGCGTAGGAGACGCCAGGCGAGCCGCCGCTTGGGCCGCTTTCCTCTTCCGCTTTGGTCGCGGCGCTGGTGGCAGTCGCCGCTTGAGTCGCCACGGCTAGCAGACAAAGAAGAGCAGCCAGAAGAGAGAGACAACGAGCCGTGGTGGTGGTGGTTGTGGAGGTGGAGCATCCTGCTGCGTGCATGCCAACCTGACGACAAGGGGAAGTGGAACATGAATAACGCATCATAATATTTTAAAAAAATCTACTAAAAAGGTTTAATTTGAGCTTTTCATGAAGATATATTTTCGAAAACAAAAATGGGTTCAAATTTGAGATTTTGGATAAAATTAAAAAAAAATATATATATACATATATTTCAGATCACCGAAAATATTGATCCAATTACTTTTGTTTGTGCATTCATTCACTCAATACATCCGTCATTACGATGTGAGAATAATAGGAGATATTGATCTAGATGACGCATAAGAAATGCTTGATTAAAATGATCAGTGATTTTACTAGCGGAAAACAGCGAACGAGCAGAGAAATGGCTATCTCGATCAGAATAAAGAAGGTGACACAATGTAAACCACCAGGTTCATAATATAAATATGCTGAATTATTTAAAAGCTTGCAAAGAAGAAAAGAAGAAATGTCAACCCTAATATAGGAGAAATTAAAATTTTTAAAAAAAATAAATGAACCCTTGAAATTAAGCAGTAAATAAATTAAATAAAATGCCTTATGATTAATGTCAGCTTAGGCTTAGGAACTTTGTATACTTTCTATCAGAGAGCTAGCGAGTCCGCGAATGCAAAAAAAAACCAAAACATAAAAAGAATGTGTTGCCGCCTACCGTATACTCTATCGTCCACGTCGTAGTAGCGTCCTGTTCTTCGCGGCGGGACCTCGGCGTATTCGAGAGAGCTTGGCGGGAGATGTGAGGATCTCTTGGAATCGGCGAATCTTTTATCCGCATGCCGATGCCCTGGGCGTGCTTGTGCTAAAGGCATTTTTCCGGTAGCCGGAGGTGGGGTTGAAGAGGTCTAAGAGGTGTCTACGTGAGAGGAAGGGATCTCAATAGCACCCCTCAGTATTATGACACCCGGAGATAGACCTCTTTCACAAGACCCCTTCAGGTCGTAATGTACAAAGGCACCCTTTAGCACCCGGAAGTTCCCACCACGCGCGCTGAAGCGGAGAGGAAGTGCCTTTATTCATTATCACATCACGCTCTCTTTCTCTTCTATCTCTCTCCCGTCTCTCTTTCTTTCTTTCTCTCTCTCTCTCTCTCTCTCTCTTTCTCTCTCCATCCTCTCTACCTCCTTCTATCTTTCTTTCTACGATTAACTTTTTTTAACTCTCGAGGTCTCTCTAACTCTTTCCCTATTTACTTTGCTCCTCTTCTTGATCTTTCTCTCTCTCTTTCTCTCTCTCTCTCATCTTTGCTCTCTCTCCTCTAACACCTTTCTTCTTGATCCGCTCGCGGCCGGAAGAAAAGCTCCGCTCCGTGTACCTTCGCTATCTCTGACACTTCACTCTTTAATATCACGCTTACTCTTTCTCTTTCCTTTCTCTCTCTCTCTCTCTCTCTCTCTTCTCTCTCTCTTCTCTCTCTCTTCTCTCTCTCTTCTCTCTCTCTCTATCTCTCCATCTCGCTCTCTCTCTCTCTCCTTCGCTCTCTCGCCCTCTCTTCGATTCTAATCTCGTTAACATGTCCCTCATTATACACACAATGTGCTTCTTTACTTCAAAGGTCCAATGACCAGCTGTACTTTATGAAGTAGCATTGAAAAAAAGCTATAAGTTATTAAAGGAGATCTCCGGCGAAAAAATAATATTTAGGTTTTCTCCTAATTTGGTCAGGTTGCGCTAGAAAATTCGATCTAGATAGTCGGCAGCCAAAGCAGTTCAGCACGAGACACGTCTAATTATTTTGAATTGTTTTGAATTTTTGTGAGACATCCTTTAAATATGGGAAAAAACTACGAATAAAACAATTATTCGAGCCAGTGAGAATGGGTATTTTTAGTATTATTTAAGTAGTTGATTAAGGTAAAAAATTAAATCTTATAGGTTTTGGATAACATTCGTGCTCACAAATTCAATTTGATTTGACATTTTTTTTAAATTACTTGTATGTTTCCCACGTGTTTTGAAGTAAAATTCTATGTGTCAAAAGCTATGTTTAGACGGTTGATTTCGTGAAAAAAATATTCCTCGATGATGGTAGAAGAGAGAGAACGGATAGGGAAGAGGTCTCCCCAACGGATCGAGACTTTAAACGATAAATAGCTTTGCTACCGGTTGTTTTGATGAGGCCAAGGACATTATAGCACATTCGATTTCGAAGAGACTTGTTTCTTGACCAGATAGCGTAGGCAAATTAACAATATACACCCATACACCCAGCATACACCTCGGATACCATTCTTTCCTTACCTTACTATGATCATCTTCCAGTAATTCAAAGTGTGCTGTGAGAGGCGCATTTTATGAACTGTACAGTGATCATCCTCCAAAATGGCATTTTCCATATGGTGGAGACAAGACAAGAGAAAGAAGAAAGAGTCAGCTGTACTGCGTGAATAATTCTCC
Organism: Allodiplogaster sudhausi; assembly: GCA_945643635.1. Lineage (NCBI taxonomy): Eukaryota > Metazoa > Nematoda > Chromadorea > Rhabditida > Diplogasteridae > Allodiplogaster > Allodiplogaster sudhausi. The sequence goes on along the minus strand of CALZFC010000259.1, from coordinate 1,483,641 downwards.
ATTGCAGATATGTATAGAGCGTGTGAGTGGCAGAGGGAAAGAGAGCGAGAGAGAGAGAGAGAGAGAGAGCGAGAGAGAGAGAGAGAGATAAGAAAAAGGGAGTGTGGGACAAAGAAAAAGAGAGAGAGAGAAAGGAAGAGAGTGCAGAGATAGAAGATGGAGACGGGGCAAAGAGAGAGAGAGAGAGAGAGAGAGAGAGAGAGAAAAAAAAATATAGAGAGAGAAAGAGAGGGAGAGCGTGAGAGAGAGAGAGCGTAAGCGTGAGAGAAACACGCCTTTAAAACGAAGATTCCAATCCACATTCTCTACTCCCATTGACAAGGCCATTGGCAGTTCTTCCTCTCGTCCTTACACGGTGACTTCTTCTAATTGTTGATAGCAGCATACATCTGCTTGTTGACTTGGCAAAAAAAGGACATGGATACCGTCTTCAATTCATCTCAAGATGTCAGTGGTTTCATGTTTTTTTTAAACTACTATTTCAAAGAAGTATTGTTTTGTAAGATAAATTTTTTTTAGATTTTAAACTGATAAAACTACCAAAAAAACATATGAGTGAAGTGAAAAGATAACTCTTGTATCGACAGACGATTCGTATTTTGGTGATTTTTACCAATTTTTTAAACTATGTATGAGCAAAATGCGATGACATTGTCTTTTTTCCCTTCTATCGAATTTTCTTTTTTGTTTTCAGGTACAAATTTCCCGACTGTCATCATTCACACACGGAACAACAATGATATGACTTTGCACGCCACGTCTTCAATCATGAAGTGATTGGCATGACTCCGTGTCGACAACCTCGAATGTCGTTGATAGTTGGAAGAAGTATCTAATATCTGGAAGTAGTATTCTAGAAAAAAAACATGCATGGTTTCCCGTGGCAATAAAGCGACGGGAAATTATATGCCTTTCTCTTTCCCTATGATGATCTTAGCCATTTAAGCATGGTGGGAGAAATAGGCACCTTTATTTCGCACGGCTCTTGTTTGTCGAATACGACGAATGGTCTGCTTATGAGCGCGTGGGAGGATTTCTTCTTGAAACGGGATAGCGCTCATATTTTCTGTTGTATGAGCTTGCGCTGTACACGATTACCAAATCTTGTTGGCATAGCGACCGCTGAATACAATTTTCGCAACCTTCCTTTTGGATTGTATGAGGCCAAGGCAGTCCAAGAAGAAAGGTTATAGATATGTACATACATACATACATATGTACATAAAGAGTAGCCATTTCTTGTAGAGACCATGACTCAACGTTCCAGCGAAAAGGCTGTAACTGATTGTGAGAGGTGTCATATTCGCACAGTCCGGTAGAGAAAGAGAGATAAATATGTAAATAAAGCATGAGATGGAGAGTAAAAGAGAGAAATACATAGGCTTAGGATTGAAACGTCGAGAGACGGGGAGAGAGAGAGAGAGAATAATTACGGAAAGCAAGATACTATAATAAAATAAAGAATAATAGTTATGAAAAAAAATCAAAATGCTTCAGTTTCCAAGTATTGTTTTTTCGATCAACGACATTCGGCTTCTCTCTTGGGAAGAATGGAAGGAAGCTAGCAGATTCTCTTTGAAAAGATAGAAAGCATGAAAGAAAAAGAAAAAGAAATGCATAAACACAAACTTAAAAATTCCTCGCTATTGCAATTAGCGTCAATTTAATGCTGAAGGTTCAGAAGAGATTCTGAGAACTTGTGATCTGATCTTCTTCCTGCTGGCCAAACGGCTATCATGGATGTACAGTGTATCTGCGCCCACAATCAGGACAGAAAGGGGAACAATATTTAAATCTTTTTTAAAATAAAATAAAATAAATAACATCACCGGAGACGAATTCAATATCAATTTCGTCATTTGACTTGGCAAGCAAGAACAAAACGATGTTCCACTCTCGATTCAGCTCCTCGCATTATCACCAGTTTCCCTAATTCGGAGTCCTTGAAAGCTCGCATTCAGTGACTAATTCACTTCGCTTCACTGGTGAGTTCATCAAAGTCTCTGATTTCTCTTGAGACGACGCTGACGAAGAGTCGTGGTTGTGCTGTTTCTGGTGGCGACTAGAATTGTAGACAGTACAATATTTAAAACGCATACAAGCAACTTTTTGTAGTTCATAGTATAAGCAACCTCAAGTGTCCACCTCGAGAAGAGAATCTCTCGTGAAACGATGTGTATTCATCTCCTCGTGAAGAAGGGTTTAGCGGAGATTAAACCGCACAAAATTCGACGTCAATTCTCAAATCTTTTGTCCTTTCTTTTCCTTGCTTTATGCAAGTGATTTCGCCTTGAATGTTAAAAGTTGCGACTTTTTTATAATTTAATATAATTGACCAATTCATATTGTTGTATATATTTTAAAAGTAAGATGCTACGTACGATATCCATACCTGTTACCTTGATGTGAATGCTTCTTTCGAACAGTGATAAAGAATTTATGTGACAGTGGGCTTTACACTTGGCTGTGGGTGTTCTGAAGCCTTTTGCGGCTGTTGAATAATCTGCACTTTATCTAATCAGCTACATGCATTTTTTGTGGGTTCAGTTGACAGTGGTTTGAGGAGCGTGGTCTTGCAATTAGTATGGTGGCCGTTGTTGCAGCATGGAGTCGCTTGGCTTATTGTTAGCCTGCAAACACAAAAAAATTAGTGCGCACATGTATCGTGTTGCAACAATATCATAGTCGTCGTTTGGTCCATTGTAAGTAGATTCTGACGCGCAAAGAAGGGGCAAATACTTAATTTAGACATATCTATACTCATTTCTGACATTCATGTCTCAACGATTTCTACATTCATGCATCAACGTTGTCGAGAAGTCAGTTTTACCTGAAGTCGTCGTTGTTTCTATCACGGAGGTTGTCTCAGAGACTGTTGGAGTTGTTTCGGTTGCAGTAGCTGTGAAGCGTGCATCGATTAGTGTTACGTCAGTTCTTTAGTACCACGAATTTAGAATCGGTTACACAAGCTACGAAGATTTTCTAAGTCGGTCGCGCGGTCACGCCGTCGTCAGAATACACAACCGTCATGTTTATGCAACCGGTGCATTTTGCTACAATATCACGGTCATCATTTGGAAATGAGCATTTTATTTCGGTGCATTGCGCTGTATATGCGGTACGAGTTTCATGTTGACTTTCAATTTTCAATCAATACTACATAGCTTTAGCAACGAAATCATGTACCGGTGGTTGTTGACGTCGCGGCTACAAAAATCAACTCTTACATTTAGCTATTTCTTAATTTCTTACTTTGATTGGTCACTGCGTAACTTTCATGTTGTTTCATTTTGACAGTAGCTTGTGCGAGGAATAGTCTCTAATTTCATGTCTCAATGTTGTCGGCAAGGATTTAGCAATGTCAGTTTCACCTGGAGTCGTCGTTGTTTCTATCACAGAGGCTGATGAAGTGGTTTCGGTTGTGGCAGCTGTGAAGATTGCATCGATTAGTGTTATATCAGTTCTTTAGTAATAAGAATCACGGAAAACTTCATTTTTTAATGAACCTTGGAAGCATGATTCTACAGTAGTACATTTGGACAATTTCGAAGCACGCCATAAAATATTTGGCACTTCTTCGGCTTAGAGATCGAGTGAAACAGGAGGGAGGCTAACAGCTACAGCAAACAAATTTGGCCGAGATACATTTTGCGGCTTCTAACTTCCTCACAATTGTAAACAAATGATTCAAACTTTCTGAAGGTAAATTTTAGTAAGATGCGAATAGATTCATGTTCATAAAACATCTGTTAATTATTCAATGAACTTCTTCTTTAAGCCGATTTTGAAGCCCAAGAAGGTGCAAGTAACTTAGACATATACGTTACTATATCTGCGTACCTAGCTCCATAGCACAGTAGGTCTTGACAGGCCTTTCGATATAGGATCCGATACCAGAATTGTAGTCGGTGATAACCCAGTAGTTGTTGTTCGAGCAGGTGGCACTCCTACCGACGAAGAAGCCTTCGCTAGCCTAAAGACATGAATAAGAATTGCCATTTATTGCAAGTTGCCGTATTAGTCGTGAAATATTAAGGAAAAATTAATACTATTTCCTTTTTCCTTTTGATATGTAAAAAATAATATTTAAAAAAAACAATTTCTACTTTTCCAAATTCTTTTTTTTTATTTGATTGACGTGCACTTCTTATTGTCAGTGAACATTCGAAATCGATTGTTCCGTACTGTGAATGCGAGGTTGATTAAATACATGGAAATGCGCACCACAACGACAAGGCGAGTTTCGCTGCTGCTCCAAGGGCACGCCCACGTGCAATTCTCTGTATAATATGTGGCAATTCCCTCGAATGGATAGCCTTCTTGGACAGTCAGCCCGTCGTCCTTGTAGAGCGGCTCCAGAGGCGGACACTTTTGAACGTCGCACTGGCCTACAGCATACGTCTCATGGTGACTTTCAATTTTCAATCAATAGATTTAGTAACGAAATCATATACATACGGGTGGTTGTTGACGTCGTGGCAAGAAAAATGAACTCTTAGCTATTTCTTAATTTCTTAACCTGATTGCTCACTGCGGAACTTTCAGGTACAAGTATTGTTTTGTAAACAGCAAAACACTCATTTTGACACTCGCTTGTGCGATGAATAGTATCCACTTTCATGTCTCAACGTTGTCGGGAAGGATTTAGCAATGACAGTTTTACCTGAGGTCGTCGTTGTTTCTATCACGGAGGTTGTCTCAAAGGCTGATGAAGTGGTTTCGGTTGTGGCAGCTGTGAAGATTGCATCGATTAGTGTTATATCAGTTCTTTAGTAATAAGAATCACGGAAAACTTCATTTTTTAATGAACCTTGGAAGCATGATTCTACAGTAGTACATTTGGACAATTTCGAAGCACGCCATAAAATATTTGGCACTTCTTCGGCTTAGAGATCGAGTGAAACAGGAGGGAGGCTAACAGCTACAGCAAACAAATTTGGCCGAGATACATTTTGCGGCTTCTAACTTCCTCACAATTGGAAACAAATGGTTCAAACTTTCTGAAGGTAAATTTTAGTAAGATGCGAATAGATTCATGTTCATAAAACATCTGTTAATTATTCAATGAACTTCTTCTTTAAGCCGATTTTGAAGCCCAAGAAGGTGCAAGTAACTTAGACATATACGTTACTATATCTGCGTACCTAGCTCCATAGCACAGTAGGTCTTGACAGGCCTTTCGATATAGGATCCGATACCAGAATTGTAGTCGGTGATAACCCAGTAGTTGTTGTTCGAGCAGGTGGCACTCCTACCGACGAAGAAGCCTTCGCTAGCCTAAAGACATGAATAAGAATTGCCATTTATTGCAAGTTGCCGTATTAGTCGTGAAATATTAAGGAAAAATTAATACTATTTCCTTTTTCCTTTTGATATGTAAAAAATAATATTTAAAAAAACAATTTCTACTTTTCCAAATTCTTTTTTTTTATTTGATTGACGTGCACTTCTTATTGTCAGTGAACATTCGAAATCGATTGTTCCGTACTGTGAATGCGAGGTTGATTAAATACATGGAAATGCGCACCACAACGACAAGGCGAGTGTCGCTGCTGCTCCAAGGGCACGCCCACGTGCAATTCTCTGTATAATATGTGGCAATTCCCTCGAATGGATAGCCTTCTTGGACAGTCAGCCCGTCGTCCTTGTAGAGCGGCTCCAGAGGCGGACACTTTTGAACGTCGCACTGGCCTACAGCATACGTCTCATGGTGACTTTCAATTTTCAATCAATAGATTTAGTAACGAAATCATATACATACGGGTGGTTGTTGACGTCGTGGCAAGAAAAATAAACTCTTAGCTATTTCTTAATTTCTTAACCTGATTGCTCACTTACGGAACTTTCAGGTACAAGTATTGTTTTGTAAACAGCAAAACACTCATTTTGACACTCGCTTGTGCGATGAATAGTATCCACTTTCATGTCTCAACGTTGTCGGGAAGGATTTAGCAATGACAGTTTTACCTGAGGTCGTCGTTGTTTCTATCACGGAGGTTGTCTCAAAGGCTGATGAAGTGGTTTCGGTTGTGGCAGCTGTGAAGATTGCATCGATTAGTGTTACATCAGTTCTTTAGTAATAAGAATCACGGAAAACTTCATTTTTAATGAACCTTGGAAGCATGATTCTACAGTAGTACATTTGGACAATTTCGAAGCACGCCATAAAATATTTGGCACTTCTTCGGCTTAGAGATCGAGTGAAACAGGAGGGAGGCTAACAGCTACAGCAAACAAATTTGGCCGAGATACATTTTGCGGCTTCTAACTTCCTCACAATTGGAAACAAATGGTTCAAACTTTCTGAAGGTAAATTTTAGTAAGATGCGAATAGATTCATGTTCATAAAACATCTGTTAATTATTCAATGAACTTCTTCTTTAAGCCGATTTTGAAGCCCAAGAAGGTGCAAGTAACTTAGACATATACGTTACTATATCTGCGTACCTAGCTCCATAGCACAGTAGGTCTTGACAGGCCTTTCGATATAGGATCCGATACCAGAATTGTAGTCGGTGATAACCCAGTAGTTGTTGTTCGAGCAGGTGGCACTCCTACCGACGAAGACGCCTTCGCTAGCCTAAAGACATGAATAAGAATTGCCATTTATTGCAAGTTGCCGTATTAGTCGTGAAATATTAAGGAAAAATTAATACTATTTCCTTTTTCCTTTTGATATGTAAAAAATAATATTTAAAAAAACAATTTCTACTTTTCCAAATTCTTTTTTTTTATTTGATTGACGTGCACTTCTTATTGTCAGTGAACATTCGAAATCGATTGTTCCGTACTGTGAATGCGAGGTTGATTAAATACATGGAAATGCGCACCACAACGACAAGGCGAGTGTCGCTGCTGCTCCAAGGGCACGCCCACGTGCAATTCTCTGTATAATATGTGGCAATTCCCTCGAATGGATAGCCTTCTTGGACAGTCAGCCCGTCGTCCTTGTAGAGCGGCTCCAGAGGCGGACACTTTTGAACGTCGCACTGGCCTACAGCATACGTCTCATGGTGACTTTCAATTTTCAATCAATAGATTTAGTAACGAAATCATATACATACGGGTGGTTGTTGACGTCGTGGCAAGAAAAATGAACTCTTAGCTATTTCTTAATTTCTTAACCTGATTGCTCACTTACGGAACTTTCAGGTACAAGTATTGTTTTGTAAACAGCAAAACACTCATTTTGACACTCGCTTGTGCAATGAATAGTATCCACTTTCATGTCTCAACGTTGTCGGGAAGGATTTAGCAATGACAGTTTTACCTGAGGTCGTCGTTGTTTCTATCACGGAGGTTGTCTCAAAGGCTGATGAAGTGGTTTCGGTTGTGGCAGCTGTGAAGATTGCATCGATTAGTGTTACATCAGTTCTTTAGTAATAAGAATCACGGAAAACTTCATTTTTTAATGAACCTTGGAAGCATGATTCTACAGTAGTACATTTGGACAATTTCGAAGCACGCCATAAAATATTTGGCACTTCTTCGGCTTAGAGATCGAGTGAAACAGGAGGGAGGCTAACAGCTACAGCAAACAAATTTGGCCGAGATACATTTTGCGGCTTCTAACTTCCTCACAATTGGAAACAAATGGTTCAAACTTTCTGAAGGTAAATTTTAGTAAGATGCGAATAGATTCATGTTCATAAAACATCTGTTAATTATTCAATGAACTTCTTCTTTAAGCCGATTTTGAAGCCCAAGAAGGTGCAAGTAACTTAGACATATACGTTACTATATCTGCGTACCTAGCTCCATAGCACAGTAGGTCTTGACAGGCCTTTCGATATAGGATCCGATACCAGAATTGTAGTCGGTGATAACCCAGTAGTTGTTGTTCGAGCAGGTGGCACTCCTACCGACGAAGACGCCTTCGCTAGCCTAAAGACATGAATAAGAATTGCCATTTATTGCAAGTTGCCGTATTAGTCGTGAAATATTAAGGAAAAATTAATACTATTTCCTTTTTCCTTTTGATATGTAAAAAAATAATATTAAAAAAAACAATTTCTACTTTTCCAAATTCTTTTTTTTTATTTGATTGACGTGCACTTCTTATTGTCAGTGAACATTCGAAATCGATTGTTCCGTACTGTGAATGCGAGGTTGATTAAATACATGGAAATGCGCACCACAACGACAAGGCGAGTGTCGCTGCTGCTCCAAGGGCACGCCCACGTGCAATTCTCTGTATAATATGTGGCAATTCCCTCGAATGGATAGCCTTCTTGGACAGTCTGCCCGTCGTCCTTGTAGAGCGGCTCCAGAGGCGGACACTTTTGAACATCGCACTGACCTACAGCATTTACATTTTGGCGTCTTTTACTTGCCAGCTCCATACACCATACCAGAAGATGACGTTGTGGCCGCGTCTGTTGAAGTGGTGATTTTCATCGTGGAGGTAGTTGTTAGCGCTTCGGTGGTGCTTACTAAATTTATCTTTTGAATCGGTTGCAGAAGCTGCGAAGATTGCATCGATTAGTGATACCTCAGTTCTTTAGAACCAAGAATCACAAAAAACTTCTTTTCTTAAAGGAACCTTGGAACAATGATTCTGCAGTAGCACATTTGGACCATTTCGAAGCGCCTCTTCAAATATTTAGCCCTTCTTCGGCTTAGAGAGCGAGTGAAATAGTAGGATGGCTAACAGTCACATAAAAAATTTTTTGGCCGAGTTATATTTTGCGACTTCTAACTTCCTTACAAGGAAGAACACATGGTTCAAACTTTCTGAAGGTAATATGACAGTAATCTCTTGCCGTTATAAACTCCACAGTAGATCCTTGCGGCAGTTTCGACTGCGTATTGATTCGGTGTGCCGTCGCCGACAGTCCAGGACTTGTTGAGCTGACAGGTGGCAAATGTGCCAACCACGAAGGTTTGGTCATACTAGGAGAGAGGAAATATTTTTTTGCTGAAAAAGATGCGTATTTATGGTCTTCTTTAAAGAAATTATCTCTTAAATCTACTAGAATCTGCAGAAGATTTTCTGGGCACAGGTAATATTATAAACGCACCACAACGATGAGGCGTGTTGCTTCGTTTCCATCAATGCACGCCCACTTGCACTCGTAACCGTCGTAAGCGGGGACTGATGTCGTGTCGAACGGGTAGCCTTTCTGCACTGTTGCGTCGTCGTGAACGCGAAAATCCGTGATGTTCGAGCACCGGTCGCAGCTTGCTACAATATGACGGTCATCATTTCGCTTTTCTCACAACACTAGCGCCAACGAGATGAACTTTTAATTCCGGTGCATTGCGCTGTACGAGTTTTATATTGACTATCAATTTTCATTCAATACTACATAGATTTAACAACGAAATCATGTACTGGTGGTTGTTGACGTAATGGCTGAAAAAATTTAACTCTTATTTCATAATTTGATTGTACACTGCGGAACTTTCCTGTGCAAGTATTGTTTTGTAAGCATATGTGCACTCATTTTGACAGCCGCTTGTGCGAGGAATAGTCTCCGATTTCATGTCTCAATATTGTCGGCAAGGATTTACCAATGTCAGTTTTACCTGGAGTCGTCGTTCTTTCTATCACGGAGGTTGTCTCAGAGACTGTTGGAGTTGTTTCGGTTGTGGCAGCTATGAAGATTGCATTGATTAGTGTTACCGCAGTTACATATTATAAAGACTCATAATATCAAAGAAAACATATGTATACCCGTCGTTGTTGTTGTGGTGACTGGAAAGAATTCACTAATAGCTATTTGTAATTTTTTTTTAACTGGACTGTTTACTGCGAACTTGTAACGTACTGTTTTGTGTGCAATCAAGAAAACACTCATGGTGTGTTGTACGAGTCTATTGTACGAGAATGAACTCCACTTTCTTTGTGGAAGATGTGCCGACAAAATTTAGATTGCTTACTCCTTCTGGACAAGAGTAAGCAATGTCAATCGTACCAGGAGTCGTCGTTGTCGTGCTCGTGGGTGTAGTCGGTGGGTGAGTACCTAATTAGAGAACGCTAGACGATTATCGGTGACGTTTACGATTTGCCCATATGCGAAGATCGTAATAGGTAAATCGCAATGTTCAAAATCCTATATTTATTATCTTGCACACAATCTTGATGGCACTAACCAAAGACGGCACATGTCAGCTGCAGATTCGCGTAAAATGTCCCTGAGTAGTCCTTCCACTGATAGTTCACCGACGTGCACGTGAGCGTCGAGTCGAGTCGAGTAACTGTGCCGTCGGAGCGTGTCACCTAAAGTGGAGAATCCACTATTCGTCGCTGCCTTCGGCAAAGATGCCAGCACACAATTTGCCTTTGTTCTCTAATGAGGCTACGACATTCTTGAAATGAATAGATAATTAAATGTGCAGTATCGTAATAAACAAGGTGACGAAAACTACATGCCTCCCTCGCCCTTTCTAATGCCCTCTTCCTCCTTTCCAATAAATGTCTCTACCCATCCCGTGTAGCCGTCTGGGCAGCGCAGCGTCGTGCAGTTGCTGTAAGGGTTCTTCTCGTGCAGCGGCGTAGTCGAGCACGAGTAGCCAGAAGGGCACGTGGATGCCATGGTGAACGTGCACTGATCGCAGCCTGAATCGATGTTTCGACGATGCGATCTTTTTGCCTCATCGAAAGCTTCAACAATTGAAATACTCTTTCAAAAAAAAAACATAACAAGTTTGAGATATTTGAGCATTTCATGGAATTTTTGCTTACGCGGCAGAATCTTGCAGTTGAGCATTCTCGGATAGATGACCTTGTTGTTCGCATAGAAGCTGCCACTCGTACAGTTGATCTTGTCCGCCGTCAACCACGAAAGCCCGACCTTGTACTGCAATGATGACCACCCAACATCATTGTTTTGGCATATGTCCAGACTCTATCGTCTTCATTTCTTCTACGCTACTTGGATTTCTTCTCAAGTATTTCGTGGCCATTGGCGAAAATAGTGATGGTTGGCTTGAGTTCTCTTCTACACAGACGATAATAAATTGCTTTAAAGTCATCTTTCTTAGAGCGTGAGGGGAGAGTGAGAGATGGAGGGGGGGGGGGAGAAGAATGTTTTCCACGACTGACAACTGGCTGCGCGAATGGCTGAATGCACGAGACGGTGCAGGCGTCCTCTCGCAGCCTGCTCGGATCACAGGTCGCGCCCGTCTGGCAGTTCGCGCCGCCCGTAGTGCCGTTCGCCGCCGCAATGGTCATGTTGCACGTGCAGGAATCTGGCGAATGTGACGGGTGGACAATATAGCATACAACTTAACATGACATTAAGCATCTTTCAATGAAGATGATGAACGCTAGCAAGTATTTATTTACATATTTCCTTCCTACATTCTATTTTTTAATGACTTTCACGTTTCATGGCTAAGATTAGATGTGATCAGAATTGGGTGGGTCTAATTGCTGCAGGGATGAGGTCGAGACGATAAGAATGGCCATTCAACGAGACAAGAAGGGTGAAAGTTGACATTGAGCACATTTTAAAGGGCAATAACTACAATTCTACTTTGCCCAAGATGAGTCTATATGTCTTGAATGGAAACTAATAGAACTGACCAAAGAATGCATTTGCGACGGAAGGGAAGAAGATGCAGATGAGTGCCGCAGCCAAGGCAGTCCACAACAAACTCATCCAATTCATCGCCAATCACGAGGCTATCTGAATTTGTTCAATGGTTAATATAATTGTGATAATTATATAATTAACAAATTATTATCACTCTATCGAAATTCTGATGTGAGTAAATGGCTGTGAAAATTGACAGACAGGACCGGGCTGTTCCGCAGTAGTGCAAATGCTCTCCGCAAATGATAGATGGCTATTGGATAGCGGTCTTTTTTATGTAGTCCGTTCAAATCCACTTCATTTGATATACAGCGCACTGACACATTACAAAAGCGGAAGGAACGTTGTGATTGAGCGTTTAGAATAACCACTGATGTGTGTGTGTTCATGTTTAGACGAGAGAAGCAGACGTTAAACTGAGACTCGAACACTGATATGAAAATTGTTTCTCCTTTGACTGACTGGGTGCCCGGCAACTCCAATGTTGACTTTAGCCTGGCTCTCTCGGTGCAAACTCATGGCAGTTCGAATCTCTTTACTCATTGTCAGTTCAGATGCATTCTAATCGCTTTACAATGCAGAAATGGCGAACGATCTCTGGAGTGGGAAAAATGAAATTCGAATGGAAAAGAGGATGATTTCTCTCTCTCTCTCTCTCCCCCCCCCTCTATCTTCTCTCTCTCTCTCTCCCCCTCTATCTTCTCTCTCTCTCCCCTCTATCTTCTCTCTCTCTCTCCCCTCTATCTTCTCTCTCTCTCTCCCCCTCTATCTTCTCTCTCTCTCCCCTCTATCTTCTCTCTCTCTCTCCCCTCTATCTTCTCTCTCTCTCTCTCTCTCTTTCTCTTTTGTTATGTGTACTTTGCTCGACAACAAAATAGAGCGATTGTCATTGTTGTTCAGTCAACAATTTAATGTTTTTAATTACGATTTCTATTGGAAACTATTTTATCCGAACATTCTAATCGTCATCAACTACTCGACTACACATGCCTCTTCAGCAGAGATTGTAATGGGTCCATAATTTTTGAGCCGGCCGGCGCGGCCGGAAATTTATGGGCTTTGTAATTTTGGGCCCGGCCGTTCCCTGCCCGATTTAGACTCTCATGGTCAGGTCTAAATTTTACTTTATAATGTAAAAAAATTCGTAAAAATTTTATTAGAATATTTCCACTATAATTAATTGATAATTAATTTTTTCATAGTTTTTCTCGCTTCATCTCTTTAGTGACGGTGTTCACCAAACATTTCATGAGAGATTTCAAACTCTAATTCATGCGTGTGTGCTACACGTGGAAACAGTTGTGAGGCATTCAGAACTTTTCGGATTAGCGCTAGTTCCAGTCATCCTCTGAGGCCTGGGGCATCTCAATAGTGCTTTTATTTACTTATATATTCATTTATCTACACATTGATTAAGATGTGACAATGCTGGCAGAGGTGTAACGTGACCGGATAAAATATACAAAAATTCTGTATGCTCTGCTTCGTATTTAGCTTACTCGAAAATTCTCTCTTCGACCTGGAAGGATTAACTTATGATTAGAAGCTGAAAGTATTATTATGCCAATTGCCTCATCAAAACAATCTGTCTCAAAGATAGAAAATTGTTTTAAGTAATGTTGAATTCATAGGGAGAGAGTGCATATTATTAGCCATAAATTTGGCGAGAGAGAAAGATGCGAGAGAAAGTGAGCATTGCATCTGTCAAGAGCTATGCGAGAGGATATCTGCCAAGACAGCAAGTATAACATTTGAATCCAATTTCATGATGCGCTCCCCCGACGTCTTAGATTCCGCCCGTGGGATGAGCACTGATTCCGAGAGCCCCAGGCAGATTGTTCGAAATAGTATGTAGTTTCGGACGGACGACATCCGATGTGTCAATCTCGACCGAGTACAGCTCGGCAGCCGTGTTCCTCGAAGGTCACAGGATCCTTCACTTCGGATACGTCGTCGTCCGTCGCGTACGTCCTCATACTTTTTGATTTCTTTTTGCAATGTGAATATCTCAACCTCGGGTGACTACTGTTGTACATTTCGAGATCGTTCGAATGCCGTTTATCTCAAACTTGGGACATTAAAACAGAAATGAAATGTACATAAGAAACGAGTGCATGGCAAATGGTAGGAGCATTCTAGCATTTCTCAAAACATTTCTCCCTTCGGGCGAACTTTTAAACCACAAATGCACATTATGTGAGAAATTATTTTCATTTTCTTGTAATTTTATAACTTTAAATTTAAAAAAAATTCGAGTACTATGTAGTTAAAAAGCAGTTAAAAGAACTGACATCCGCATGAATTGAAGACGGTTTTAGGCTTTTTTCTTTACAAGTTCAACAAGCAGATGTATGCTGCTATCAAGGACTAGAAGAAGTCGCCGCTTAAGGACGAGAGGAAGAACTGCAAATGGCCTAGTCAATCCGTGTAGAGAATATGGCTTGCACTCCTCCGCGTTTTAAAGGCGTGTTTCTCTCTCTCTCTCTCTCTCTCTCTCTGTGACCCTCCTTGTCTTTCTGATTACTCCACCTCTCTCTTCTCTCTCCTCTCCCCCCTCTCTCTGTCTCTCTGTCGCTCTCTCTCTCTCTCTCGCCCTCCGACACTCACTCTATATTTCCAAAGTAGAATTATTCAGGCAGCATTCTGACTCACTCTTCTTTCTCTTCCCGTTGCCTCCTCCATATTGAAATGTTGTATAAGTTAATTCCATTACTTCCCATTATTACTTTTTATCATTTTATCTTCGTCCACAATCCATATTTTCTTACACAAGTTCAGTCGATTTGACAGATCCACCTGGTTTTTTTTAGAAAGAAGACAGAAGTAAGCAGGGAAGAAGGCACATATAAACAGGGGTGGCCGACCCCGTATAAAATTGAAAATAAATATCAAAATTACTTCCGTTTCCAAGAACGGCGCTTTTTAAGAATGGAAGGAAAAGATTCTCTTTGAGAAGATCAAAAGTAATGAAATAAAAAGAAATAAAAACATAAATACAAAAACCTTAAACAAACTCTCGTTACAGTAATGAGTGTCACGTTAGATTTGACGTTTCAGAAGATTTTCAATTTAATTATTCATTCGACGGAATTCAGACAGGTTTCTATGATTCTTGCTTGCTGGCCGGAGACACTTGTGACCTGTCGACCGCAACGTCTGCACTTCGTTAGTGTGAGGGCTTAGGCAAATAATGCCTAGTAATTTTAACGAATTAATTGTAAGGCAAATCCATTTATATTTCTTATTGCAATTCACAAAAAAAAATTTTCATGGGTAACAGAAACTGCTCCCATCAAAGCAGCAGCAGAAATTTCAAAAGATATTGTAAATTAATTAAGGAAAAAAATTGAGCGAAATGTTCAGCTCTACAAGAAAAATCCAGTATCTACTCTCTGCCACTTTTTTCACTTGCTTGAAGATTTCTTACGTTACTAAACCGACAGCCAACCAGAGGAATTGAAACTAAAAGTATTATAATGCCCTTTACCTCATCAAAAGCACCTGTCTTATATTTACTAATGGGTGCGAAGCGGCTGCGCGACTTTGACATTGAGATTTGTTCCCCGAATGACGGAGGTGATGGAAATAAGTTGAATCCGAGATAAAACAGATCTATGCGGATAAAAACGGTTTGAGACGAGTTAGCAAGAGATATATGATTGCAATTGATACATGTAGTATATAAATTTGAACCGGCAAATTTATTCATTTTTTCACTTGGTATTATATCTTTATATTTATATATATATATATATATATATATATATACATATATATTAATATACTTATAAATGTATATATAAATATAAATATATAATTTATGACTAAATGAAAATCATTTTATATATCGTGTATTCCAAAATGCGTGATAAAACAGGGACACTTTTATTTTATACATATCTTGTACACTATTGAGACAGGTTGTTTTGATGAAGTGAAGTGCATCATATTAGTTTTGAGTTTCAAATGATCTGATTGCAAATTAATTCAAAATATGTGGATATGGTACATCACATAACCTGCAGAACTACATAACTTTATAAATAAGTTACATTTATGAAACGCAAGGTAGAAACAATATTCAATGTGCAAGCGCAACGATTTTTCCTTTTTTCCTACTGTCCAATCGGTTAGTGATGCTCGCACTTTATCATTTTCTATCATTCTTTCTATACATAAAAAATGCGCAACAACAATGGCAGATTTAAGCGATTAGTCCAGAATAAAGTGGCGTTATGTAAAAGCAAAATTATTTATCTTTCTACTACCATCGTTATTGAGGAATACCCAACATAACTTATTGTCGTAAGATGAGGAATCAATTTGGGCGCTATGAAAAAAATTTGGAGAGTTTTTTTCTCAAAAAATATTTTTTGGGGCAAATGTAAAATATTGTTGTGTCTTGTTTGCGATAATGTGAAATTATGAAATTATTTGTCGAATGTATGTACATAAAAACATTAAATCCCATGAAGAACGATTTGCGCATTCTTGGCTCAGCTTTGCGTTGAACAATACCACTGTTGGTGAAAATAACTTTGAACTTTAAATTTCATACATAGTATATACTTTTTTTTTCTTAAAGAATTGTTCTTGAAGGCACGAGTCTTTCTTCTGCAAATGTTCCGGTAAGTGCACTCGAACTCCGTAATAAGCTAATTTCGCTGTAGACAGATTTACAATGTAATAGGAATGTAAAGGTCTTGGAATCTTAAATGCATTTTAGACATGTACATCGACCTTCTTATACAGCATTGCGACAGTTGTTTTTGCCTCAATCGGAAGCCTGGTCGTTTCGAATTTGCTGTTCCCGAATCAAAATATTAAAAATGAAGACTTCGTCGTTTGCTGCCTTCAATGACGTCATTATTGAATAGCGTTCGGAAAGAGGCTGTATGTTAAAGGAGGGCCATCACCGAAAACGTCCTCCATTAATCGCTAGCATGGTTTTGAGAGGCACACATAATAAAAAAAATCCAGTCGTTGCTAGAAAACAAAGCAAGACTGGGAAGGAAGCGTGATAGAAGGGGATGGGGAAAGATAGGCAGACAAAGTGATAGAGAGAAAGATAGAGACAAAGAGAGAAAGAGATAGACAAAGAGAGAGACAAGGAATGAGAGAGAATAACCGGACATTTCTATACGCTGAATATTTTTTAAACTTTTTTAAATTCCTACATTGTTGAAATTCGCATATGGCTTGCAGAATAGAGAAAGCTGATAGAGTAAAAGAAATGTCAACATGGAAGAGTCAACGGGAGAGAAAGGAGAATGAGTCAGCATATGCTTCCTTGGAAATATAGAGTGTTAGAGCGCCCGGGAGAAAGAGAGAGAAAGAAAGATAGAGAAAGAGAGAGAAAGAGAGAGAGAATAGAGAGAGAGTGAGAAAGGGAGGGACAGATAAGAGAGAGAGAGAAACACGCCTTTAAAACGAGGAGAGCAAACCACATTCTCTTCCCCTATTGACTGGGCCATTGGCCGGTCTTCTTCTCGCCCTTACACGGCGACTTCTTCTTTTCTTTGCTAGCGGCATACATCTGCTTCTTGAATCGGAATAAATCCGAAATATGTCAGTTATCACTAGCATTATTCTTTTTGTTTTGTTCGAAAAAAATGAAATGAAGAAATCATAAATAAAAAATGTTTCTTCAAGCATCATATCAATGATTGCTCACCAAAAGCGAAGTGATCCCTTTGGACAGTAGCCGTAAAATATTCAGTTCGGTCACGTTTATCGGCTAATATTCATAAGAAAATTATGTCAAGAATTTTTAAACCTTATCACAAATTCTTCATTTTCACCATTACATAACAATTAATAATGATAATGAATCGGGCTATATGAATAATTTGTTAGTGTCATGAACGTTCTCTCCACAAAACACTCTCAACTACGTTAAGGGAACGAATGAATTTAATACCGAGTCTTAATGCGTCTACGACACAATTGGAGATTGGAGCGACAAAGCTGTCGGAAATATTGCTGATGCCGTCTTAAGGCCCGCCTCCATGTACCACGCCGAGTTCCATTAGCCGACCACGACTCCCGTTAAGCTCTGAAGAGTCTCAGCCATGAAGTTTATTGGACATATATTCTACAAAGAATCAGATCATTTGAAGCTCAAAACTAATATGATGCACTTCACTTCATCAAAACAACCTGTCTCAATAGTGTACAAGATATGTATAAAATAAAAGTGCCCCTGTTTTATCACGCATTTTGGAATACACGATATATAAAATGATTTTCATTTGGTCATAAATTATATATTTATATTTATAAATACATTTATAAGTATATTAATATATATGTATATATATATATATATATATATAAATATAAAGATATAATACCAAGTGAAAAAATGAATAAATTTGCCGGTTCAAATTTATATACTACATGTATCAATTGCAATCATATATCTCTTGCTAACTCGTCTCAAACCGTTTTTATCCGCATAGATCTGTTTTATCTCGGATTCAACTTATTTCCATCACCTCCGTCATTCGGGGAACAAATCTCAATGTCAAAGTCGCGCAGCCGCTTCGCACCCATTAGTAAATATAAGACAGGTGCTTTTGATGAGGTAAAGGGCATTATAATACTTTTAGTTTCAATTCCTCTGGTTGGCTGTCGGTTTAGTAACGTAAGAAATCTTCAAGCAAGTGAAAAAAGTGGCAGAGAGTAGATACTGGATTTTACTTGTAAAGCTGAACATTTCGCTCAATTTTTTTCCTTAATTAATTTACAATATCTTTTGAAATTTCTGCTGCTGCTTTGATGGGAGCAGTTTCTGTTACCCATGAAAAATTTTTTTTGTGAATTGCAATAAGAAATATAAATGGATTTGCCTTACAATTAATTCGTTAAAATTACTAGGCATTATTTGCCTAAGCCCTCACACTAACGTAGTGCAGACGTTGCGGTCGACAGGTCACAAGTGTCTCCGGCCAGCAAGCAAGAATCATAGAAACCTGTCTGAATTCCGTCGAATGAATAATTAAATTGAAAATCTTCTGAAACGTCAAATCTAACGTGACACTCATTACTGTAACGAGAGTTTGTTTAAGGTTTTTGTATTTATGTTTTTTTCTTTTTATTTCATTACTTTTGATCTTCTCAAAGAGAATCTTTTCCTTCCATTCTTAAAAAGCGTCGTTCTTGGAAACGGAAGTAATTTTGATATTTTTTTTCAATTTTATACGGGGTCGGCCACCCCTGTTTATATGTGCCTTCTTCCCTGCTTACTTCTGTCTTCTTTCTAAAAAAACCAGGTGGATCTGTCAAATCGACTGAACTTTTCCCCAGCAACTGAGTGTAAGAAAATGTGCCTTCTCCCCTCTGGTGTGCGGGCCAAACTGAACCACCGTCTTCAAATTTTGCACAAATTACTAGCATCTAATTTTCACTGGATAAATAACCATCTAAAATAGTTCAATAATTACCTGTGAATATGTGGACATCATTATTACTATAGGCATAGTAGTAAATGATCGATTTCATCCTCCAGAACCTTCAGGATCCCAGGCCGAGTGCATGAACCGACCACTGGAGGAATACAGTATGTAAAAGCATGTGATAAAATCTCAATTTGACTAAAAATCTGCCACTTGGATGTTCTAAAATGTAACTAAAACAAAATTGCAATAAAAACTACC
Source organism: Allodiplogaster sudhausi (assembly GCA_945643635.1). NCBI lineage: Eukaryota > Metazoa > Nematoda > Chromadorea > Rhabditida > Diplogasteridae > Allodiplogaster > Allodiplogaster sudhausi. The sequence continues at coordinate 1,464,443 of CALZFC010000259.1, read as the reverse complement.
CGGAGATCAAAGAAATAAATTATTTTGTCCATCACGCCAATATGTGCAATCTCGGTGATTTCAGTTATTGATTTTTTTTTCTTGCTCATTAGTTGGTGAATGAAACCAATAATTTGAAAGTAGAAGCCAGTCTATGTAAACAAGCAACCCTGAAAATTTCATAAGCATTCTTCAACTTTGAAGAAAAATATGCCTGAAAAACCAAAAGAACATCTAGGGCGGAGGCTTCCAAGCAACAAAGGGATGTCAGCGGATGTGACGACCATTTTGGAAAGTTGACGTGGACCTGCTCAAAACTGCAAAACTGCTGCAGACGCTATCTAGAATGCTTTCAGAATCCATGGCAACATCGTGTGGGCGCCGGAAATAATAGGAACAAGGCGAATGACTGAAAGTCGTATGGAAAGTCGGAACATTCACGAAACGAAAAGACTTTGGTATTTTTAATTTCTACATACATATCCATGAATGCAGCAATCCCGCTGAAACCGAAGTTTGAAAGATATATGTATGTACAAATCCATTTGACTGGATTTGCACCTGGTAATTTCTCTGCTGACCATGAGAAATAATTTGTCCAAATGTTCGCAAAAGTATGGTTTGCCTAGAAGTCAAAAATTTTCGAAAGGATACTGCAGAGCATCATTGCGTGTTTGTCTGTCTTACAAGGATCAAAATGTGTTTTCGATGAAAAAGGGTTATAAAAGAAAAGTATACATTGCAAAAAAAAACTTACGCATTTCGTACGGTCATGTTTTTCTTGTGCCACTTTAAGAAGCAGATGTAGCAACGATTGAAAGAAGTCGCAGTGTAAGGACGAGACGAGGGGAATTGGCACAGGCCTCTTCTAGTCAATGGGAGTAGAGGATGGAAGGCGGTCTGAAGCCGATGAATAGGCACGCGTCGGGCTCTCTCTCTCTCTCTCTCTCTCTCTCTCTCTCTTTCTCACTCGTTCTCCTCATTCTCACTGACTCACACACTGTAATGCGAGAAACAGCATTTCTTGACTCATTCTTCTCTCTTTTGCGTTGTCTTCGTCATAGTATATGGAATGTACGTTGAAAAACATGTACGCAATCAATTCCCTTTCGCATCGCGCGTGGTAAGAGAAAGCGCTTATGCATGTATATTCATAGATATGTGTTTATTTGGCATGCATTGTATCAATCAGGATAATATGAGCAACTTGTCACTCGGGATGCTGGTTTATTATCTGCTTTAAATTACCCGGTGATTTAATGATCCAAATAGTCTTACAAATATTTGAAACTTCGCAAACGTTGCCGATAAATGAGTATGTTGTCTTGCAAGTCCGACTTATATTTTTAATGATGAATGTAATATAATCATGTATAAAGTTGAAGCATCCGTTTAAAGTCCGTTAGGCAGTTTGTAGCTCAAGAAAAAAGCAAACATTCCCCGGTGATAAGCCTCAGCGGAATCACACGTGATGGTGCGTACGCTTTTTGGCTCTGGATTGTCGGTTTCTTTTGCAAACGATTTACCCGGTGGTTTACAAATATTTGAAGCTACGCAAACTTTGTTGATAGATGGAACCTTAAAATTGGTTATGAAGATAAATAGGACATTTTACTATCAGCGAAGTCATTTCTCATATGAGGCTAACCCTACGTGAGACAACGGAAGAGAACGAAGAATGAGTAATGATGTTACGTAAATAATCGTCGATTTGAAATATGGAATGTGCGAGTACGAGAGAAAGAGAGAGAGGGAGAGGGAGAGAGGAAGCGAGAAAGAGAGCAACAGAGAGAGAGAGAGAGCAAGAGAGAATGAGAGATAGTGAGTAAGAGAGAGAGAGAGAGAGCGCGACAAGGAGAGAGAGAGAGAGAAAAGAGAGAGAGAGAGAGAGAGAGAGTGAGAGAGAGAAAGAGAGAGGGAGAGAGAGAGAGGGAGAAGACGCTTGTCGAATGCAATCCACCATT
>CALZFC010000259.1:1452500-1457500 GCA_945643635.1 Allodiplogaster sudhausi | reverse complement strand
GGGGCAAGCAGAAAAAGAATATGTATATGAAAATGTACAAGAAAGTTCCATATTCAAATATAATGAACTTTAAAATTCAAATTTTGAATGAATTTGTGATTGGTGTGCCAGGGAAAAAGCAGAACCCATCGGTAGAATCCCAACTTCACGGCCACGTACCCATCGCGGGAAAATAAATAACAAGGATTTGAAAAAATTGATATGGTGAATGCTTGATCACCTTTTGGTTCATTTGTTTTAGAAATTTTTTATATATATTCTTGTTACGCAAAACATTATCAAATAGGTATAACAGCAATAACAACCCGCTTCAAAAAACACACGCACATTCCTAGTCTACCGTACATTTTTGAGTAATTAAACGGACTTCCGTTCGAAGTATTTGTACATTTAAACGCACATTACTGTATTTTCGGTGATCGCCCTTCTTTAAACGGACATTTTAGTGGTCGGTGTTAGCGACTGTAAACCTCGATTACGCCAAAAAATTGTATTCTGTTGAACAAAATTACACGATAAAAACAACGCGGTTTATTCTCATTTAAGAAGTGAATAGCTATCGCAGCAGATCAACGCAGCGACTGCCAGGGAAATAAGAATGGCGACAGCGACAAAGATCACGCCGACCCAGAAAAACTGCAAAGGGAATTTTCCTTTCATCATAAGGTTGAAAACCAATTTTTATCATTAGATAAAAAAATATTTAAACAAAATAGTCAGATATAATATAATCGATTGTGCTTACCTCAAAAGTGTAGATAGGCCTCAGATACGGCAGTCTAAAAGCATTATTAGTGAATTAAAAAAATATAATGACTGTTTTTTTTATTAAGCTCTCGTTTGCGTTGCTGTGATTTGGAATCATGTATGTAATTTAAAAAGTTGTTACCGTATTTTCTCTATTAGTACCCCCGGGGGTTCTATTTTTCAATACCCTTGCGAGAGGGGGGCACTATTAGAGGGAGGGGTTCTACTGGAGAGAGGGGTACTATTTTTCAATGTGAGACAGTAAAAGTTTGATAACAACATTTTCTTCTCAAAAAAAGAAGAATCATAGCTCGAATTCATAGGAATCAGCACTGGAATATCCATTTTACCACACATTTTGAATGAATTTGCAATCAGTTCATTGGAGAGAGCATCCCATGCCTCCAGGATCCATTCGAGGTACGTCTCGAGCTTAGATATTAGGGTGTTAGGGGGGGGCACTATTGGAGGGGGGGTTCTACTAGAGGAAGGGGTTCTATTTTTCAATAGCTTTATCAGAGGGGGTACTATTAGAGGGGGGGGGGTTCTAATAAAGGGGGGGGGGTACTAATAGAGAAAATACGGTATATTGTACGGGAAGATCTTACTTCTCAGGAGCTGTAGAGGCAATGCTTGTATTAATGCCGTTTTCTGTGACAGCTGCGGTGCTCTTTGCTGGCGAACTGAAATTTTTTGTGTTCGTAACTTATTTAAAAAAAATAACTTTTAAGTTGTGTTGTTAAAATAATTGCCGTGGTTTGAACATGTATGCAACAAACTGCAACATTTATGTAAATGCGTAATCCCTGAGAAGTTGTTTGCTAACGTCAGGGCCTCCGAAGCTGTTGGCATGGTTGTGGAGCTGCAATGATATAATTTGAACATGTTTCTTTTAGTTTCATTTATTTAATAACCGCTGCTCAACCGTCGGATATTTTGTTCTGGAAAAATAACAAACGATGAGAAAACATGCAGTGTGGTCGTTGGAAGAGTGGAAGCCGTAGTCGTTGGAAGCGGCGTGTTAAGGGCTGCCATCGCCTTGTGTCACACATTTTGTTAAATTTGTATCTTTTTTCCGGAGCGAGCTCTTTCTCTACAAATCTCTCTTGTTTTCTTTCCATATCGCCAAATACCGTATTTTATCTATTAGTGACCCCGGGGGTTCGATTTTTCAATACCCTTGCAGGGGAGGGGCACTATTAGAGGGAGGGGTTCTACTAGAGGGAGGGGTACTATTTTTCAATGTCAGAAACTAAAAGTTTGATAACAACATTTTCTTCTCAAAAAAGAAGAATCACAGCTCGAATTCTTAGTAATCTCACTGGAATATCCATTTTACCACATACTTTGAATGAATTTGCAATCAGTTCATTGGGGAGAGCATCCCATGCCACCAGGATCCATTCGAGGTACATCTCGAGCTGATATATTAGGCTGCTAGGGGGGCACTATTGGAGGGGGGGGGGTTCTACTAGAGGGAGGGGTTCTATTTTTCAATGGCTTTATCAGAGGGGGGTACTATGAGGGGGGTTCTAATAAAGGGGGGTACTAATAGAGAAAATACGGTAATCTATGTAGATTTTTGTTGTGGATGATACAGATCATTTAAGGTTTTTGCTGTTTACATCTCAAAACCAGATGCTCTCAATGTCAGGAAAGATCGCCGCGAATTTTTTCCCCATCCTGTTATTGTTGGCGAAAACCTCATCGATCGAAAGTGTCATCTTGCCCTCCGGCGATTTGCCAGCATCGCGACTTCGAATGAAATAGTTGAGACGGTCGATCGCATCGGGGATCGCAGTCAAGTTCAGGTAGCAGTCAATATCACCGTTTCCAACTTCACACACACATCCCATTCTGTAGAAGACGCCGTTCTTCCACCCTGAAATGTGCCATTATTTTGGTTAAAAAAAACAGAAAATGATCTTATTAACTATACACCTAGTCGTGCTTCATCCTCACAAAGAGGCTTCACTCTTAACAAACCCAATTCACAAGACGGGCTCTCCTCCGGCGCAAGAGAAGCGCAGGCATGCACGAAATCCATTGGGGCTGCGAAGAGATGGTAGCAAGGCTGGGATGAAGACATTGAGCAGGACACTTTGCATTCGTGGCCGTTCCTCCAGTTGTAGCAGTTCCTCTGATTGTGAGGTGGGGAGGAGATTTAATTTAAAGGAGGGTGATCTCCGAAAAATTATGTGATATTTCAAATTGCCGCGGCCCTTCGCACTCTCATTCGCGCATGCTATTTTCATGCAGCGGGTTTTATTTTCTGCGAAATAGCACGCGAGAAGGAGAGTGAGGAATCACAGGGCAGACGAGGCAATTCGAACCTGCATTAAATTTTTTTTTTGGTGATCGCCCTCCTTTAAACTTTAAAAGTCTATTATTAAAAGTAAGTAAAAGTTCGAGCAATTATTCATTTTCTTTTCTTGCTATGCCTTACACTTATGGAGGCACGCCAGGATGTGATGCAGTCTCCATCGGCAAATGCACGCAGACCGAACATCATCGCGATGAAGAAGGCCTTGAGAAGCAACATCGGACGATGGACGACGAGGAAGAGAAGGAGAGGAGAGGAAGAAGGAGAAGAGAGGAGGAAGAGCCAACCGAGCACCGGACAGGCAGTCGGGTGAAGTGAGCGAGAATCATTTTACCCGAAGAATAAATAATTTCTACCTTGAGAATGGATATTTGCACTTTATCGATTTAGATACATATTTGCGCATAAATCAATCTGCAAAAAGCTTGTCTGCTTCTCATTGAGAATGTTCTTTACTTGTCTGTCTACATGCAAAAGTTCATTATAAATGTGTATTACCTGTCTAAAAGTAGCTAATTCTTGAACGTATTGTTTGCTTTATAGGGGGATCGGTTAGCTTAAAAAAGATGCGAGAGAGTGAATAATGCATCAACGAGAGCAATTCATCAAATAAAATAAGAAACTCAATCAATAAAAAAATTTGGGAGGATATCTAGGGGGCGGGGTGGTTTTAGCCACCTCTCCTTCTCGCCGCGGACGACAATGTCGTTGGGAATCATGTGCCAGTGTAGTGCTAGCCACGCATCCTTGTTAGTCTTTGGGCAATTCAAAGTCTCTGATCCGCGTGCAGCCCTAGATCAGTTAATTTCAATCAATCAATAAGTGGATAACTGGAATCTTCTACTCATTCAATATTTCTGGCCGGCTTCATGGCCATAACGAATCTCGGGAGGCGTTCAATAAATTACAATTTTTGAATTGCTCCGACTGACGGGCTTAGCGTTTGTGTTCTTATCCTTGTTCTTTTTGTGCCGATTCAAGAAGATAATGCATGCTGCCATCAAAGAATAGAAGAAGTCGATTAGCACGAAAGTATCGTCGTTTGCCGACCAACGGCGGTTGCTGTGGCGAGGCAGCCGGCTGAACAGGAAAAAACTACAATAAATTTTATTTTATAATGATGAAAAACTCACTCTCTCTCTCACTCGTGTCCAGTAAAGAAGGTGACGACGGTCCTCCAAGTAACATCTCTGTGCATCCGAACGAACCTTTAATTGATTGAATGATAGAAATAATTAGAACAAGCTTATACGGTGACAGAAAGAAAGCAAAAAGAGAGACAGAAGAAGATTCTGAACTATTTCTAATCTTGTGAGATAGAAAGAGAGAGAGAGAAAGTAAGAGAGAGGCAAGAGAGAGTGAGAGAGAGTGTGAGTGTGAGAAGCATGAGACAGAGAGAGGCATAGGGTGACAGAGAGACATTTCGATAACGAGAGAGAGAGAGAGAGGGCGAAAGTGATCTCTTTTTTGTCTTGGTTTCTTATTAAGTGGATAAAATTTCACTTGTTGTTTTTTGTTCGCTTCTTTGTGAATACGATCATAAAAGTAAAGAATAATGCTAAAAAGAACTTACACATTTCGGACGGCCATGTATTTTTTTCCTGAAAATTTAAGAAGCAGATGTATGTTCCTATCGACGATTAGAAGGAATCTCCATGTAAGGAAGAAGAGGAAGAGAACTTACACAGGCATCTAGGCTATGAGAGTTGGAGAATGCAAGGCGGTGTGAACTCGATAGACAGGCATGCTCTCCCTCTCTCTATCTCGCTCTCTGTTTTTTCTCTCTCTCTCACTTACATAAGCGCTCTCTTTTTCTGTGGGGATGCAGAATTTCTTGACTCATCTTCTCTATTTTCAGTTGATACCTTCATAGTCTCGAAACACTCCATATTGAGACATTATATGTATGTTGGAAATTTCCTTTCTTTTT